>JAJJMA010250045.1:0-18427 GCA_023529015.1 Papaver nudicaule
TGGTAACCGGTAAATTCAATCTGCTCAGAGAAGGAATCAATTTTTTTGTGTTGCTCTAAATCATTTGCGCTATGCCAGCGATGATAATGTTGTTTCAGTACTGCTCATGTCAATACTGCTGCACCTACTTTCTCCTTTTCGGAAGATTCCAACCTCAATAAAGAAGTGCGGTGTCTGAAAGTTTCCGCTTTGTGCTCATTTCTAGGTACGCATTTGTTTAGGAGGGAAAAAAATTTGGAGAATGGACATTCTGTCAGGATTGCTGATGCTTCCAACAGATAAAAATCTCCAGGAGGGGTTTCTTGCCCATCTTATATCCTACATTTCTATTCCGGCAAAAGGTGAAAATGTCGTGCCATATGATCGAGAAGAGATCCAAGAATCTATGTGAAGTTAGATGTAGCTTAGTGAGCAAATTGTAAGAATTAACATAATGAGCTCAATATATATCTTGCGATGACTTAATAGTGTTTAAATGATGAAAGTAAAATTGATGCTACTGAGCTATTTCAGACTTTTTCATATCTCCTATATGCAGTGTTTACCCTCCGAGCCTCTGCCCATCGTAGTAATTGGGCTTTCACACTGGGTTAAAATCAAACATCCATTGGACGTAGTTCAAAGCTTTGTTTTTTATGGTAAATCCAGCAATTTTTATGGAAAAAGGAGGACATTCCATCAGAAGGTCTGATGCTTCCAAGGTCCAACGGAGAGCGTTCCTGACATCTGATCTCACGGGGGTTTTCTTGCCCAGCAAAAGCTGAAAATGTCGACGAGTATGATCGACAATATAGAACTGTTAGAATCAGCGTAACTAGCAGCACAATGGCTTGCTATGATGACGTAGTATTTATACACCACTTTGAAGCGATGAAAGTATTATATTGATTCTAGTAAGCTATTTCAGACTTTTACCCTGTGAAGTTTAACATCCCAACTCTGTCAAATATTCCTTGTTCTCTGGTTTTGTTTGCCAGTTTACATAGCCTCAGGAAATCATATCAACCAGGCCTGCACACTGGGCTGGAATGAAATATTCATTGGACTAGTTCATGGTATTTTAGTAAATTATAAAATTTCCCCTATAAGTCAACCAAACCCTAAGAATTCCAATACATAGAGTGAAAAGTGGAGACTAACGTGATTGTGAGTGAGGCCAGCGGTGCTGAAGAAACTCGGTAAACTTGATTTTCCTCAAGAGAATTTTCCGTTTCCCAAATCAGATTCATTCAAAATGAGAGACACAGATCTTAGAGATCCTCACACAATGATTTTCTTCTCTCAAAACCAGATTGTATTCCGGTACAACAAGTATGATATGACCCGTTCAGTTTGTAAGCTTCTAGGAACCTACCCTAGAGGTTCTGTTATACCTCCTTAATTGCTTCATTATATTGTGCTTCGGCGTCTTCATTTCTGCTATCCTAGACATTAGTTGTGCTATCTTATCAGGGGCAATAAAATCTTTGTTGGAGTAAAGCTTTCAGCACGAAAATTGGGCCATTTGTTGTCTGATGTGGATGATATGAAACCTACAATAGAGATCTGTTGGAGAATCTGTTGAGTATTGAGATTACAACCAAAATTAGTTATCATGTGCACTGGAAGCTCTCCGGGCCATTGTTATGTTACAATTGAAAGTTTGTTGTAATCATGGTTAGATGTGTAGTATTTATTTGTAATCATATGCGTTCGTTTAATCTAAGTATTTTCAAGCAATTATCTTTTAATTTTTATCCAGATTGTTGAAAGCATTAACTCCGATGATTGACAGTAGAAGAAGATTCAATGGACATTTTGGGAGAGTTTAAAGTGAGAAAATGTCATGAGATGCAAGTGGAAGACAATGTAGTGTGCGATTTTGATAAAATTGCTTGGAGGAAAGGAATTCCTGCAAAAGTAAGTTTTATGTTGTGGGCAAATGTCCACAATTCATTGCCTACACTAAGTATGCTTAGACATAGGAATATCTAATTTAGAGAATGTCAGATGTTTCATGTGGAAGAGGGAAGAGGAATCTGGTGATCATTTGCTTCTTATTTGTCAAACAGCTTATGAGTTATGGTCACAGTTTATGAAGGCATTTAAGGTCAGCTGAATTGCGCCTAAGACGGTTAAGCATCAGATGGAAGCTTGGAAATGTAATGTTCAGTTCGGTAAAAGCAGAGAGATCTGGTGGAAAGTACCCTATGCAATCATGTGGCATTGGTAGTTAGAAAGGAATAGAAGATGACATATATGTAGAGCTATAGAGGTGGATGAATTGGTGCTTCTGGTAAAACAGACTTTGGTGTTATGGCTTATTGATTCTGATGTGTTTTAATTTTTGTCAGTGAATCAAATTTTGTTTCATTGGAACACGATTATTCACATATGAGCTGCGATTGTACATTAACTCCGATCTATGATTAATATATGGAATTGGGACAACGCAAGTGGTTTTGGCCGAGGATTGTCTATGTGCTTGTCAATAACCTTTTTATCTTATTGTACAGCTGATTTCTTGGTTCGTATTTACCATTGCTTTTTGGGAGTGTGTGTTGGAAATCTTGCAACAATCAAAGTGGATGTTAGATGTATCAAGGTAATACATATCAAAACTAAATTTCAAATAAACCCTAAGCGCTTCTACGAGGACAGAGTCGCCTGTTCAACAAACTGCCCTTAACACAATAGTTCGCGAGTACACTCAAGATGAGTGATGCTATACCCCTACAGTGAGGATGTGTCCAGGATAGAACTTCCCAATGTGATGAATGTCAACACAACAATCACCACCCAATCATGAACTTAGCTACGGAGAAGGAAGAAAGTAAAAAAAACCTTAGAGATAGTCGCTTCTATGCGTATATAAATCAGAGTTTTTTTAAATCTTCTTTTATGTTTAGGGTTTTTCATTAGACATAATTTCTTTCCTTGTAAAACACTAAAATATTAAAGGAAATATTGTGTAAACTCTAAAAAATATTCTCAGTAAATATATGATCTTGTGTGACTTACACGTTCGTCAAGACAATACCAAAGGTAAGTGTCTTCTACCCACCTGTGTCCACCCATATATATAGTTAAGTAGTAATACTTGTTTATGGTGGCATCCCTCTCTAGTTTTACCCAATATGGTAGTGCGTTTTGTGATTGTTTGTTGGCTGAATTCCTTAAACAAAGGCTAGTAGAAAAATTGGATGGTGTTTTGATAAGAGTAGCTACTGCAAGCTGGTGATGCAATGTAATTCAGGGCATGAGACTGCCAATTCATTGTCATCATCATCCAGGTGAGAAAATCCATGACACTAGGCTAGTGATGGAATTGATGTTTGAGTACTGATCATGTCAATACTGTTGCAACAGCTTTCTCTCTTTCTGATTGAACTAGAATTTACTGAAACCTTAACAAAGCTGTGTGTTGTCTCGCATATTCCTCTTTGTGCTCTATGCAGGTATGCATTACTTTAGAATCTATCGTCTTATGCTCATCTAAAAGGGGAAAAAACAAGGGTGAACATTCTGTCAGAATTTCTAATGCTTCCAAGAAATAACATTCCAGACATCTCCAGTCTTTAGTCTTGACACCTTGACCTGAGTTCCATCCTATCAACAGACTCATAATAACCAGGACTTCATAATAGTTGTCCTGCACACCGGGCTGAAATCAAGCATCCATTGGACATAATTCAAGAGTATTTTTTGTAAATTAGACAACCTTCCTTATAAATGGCCAAACCCTAAAAATTTCATAGGGATTAGGGTGACAGCAAAGAGTAGAGGCATGAAAATCTTCGGTTTCCAAAATCAAATGGGTTCCTATGATCGGAGTTTTGAGGTCTTTAAAAGTCACATAATGATTTCTTCTCTCAAAATTAAGTTGTTTTACCATCTGAACTAAGCATCCAGATCTTATATATATATATATATATATATATGTATGTATATATTTACTTAAGTTGCTCACCTCCGATGGGCACTAAAATCTAGGTATCCTTCAAATTGATATTTGAACAATTGTCAATGCCACCACCGGAAGTTTGTCTGTATGAAGAGATTATTTCAATATAATCTATCATAGTATCTTCAATTTTTATCCAGCTTGGTTAATTATAAGTTTGTATCTAAGATTAAAAAATAAATGTTCTAGCCAATCTATGGGATTTTGGGACAAAGTATGTAATTTGGATATAGCCGGGGAAATCTCTTGATGTATTCATTTCTGACTGTGGTCTGTGTTATACTTGTAGTAACTTTGATGCTTGATAGAATCTCGGAAGATAAATGCTTGTAAATCATCAATGTTATTGTACATCAGATTACACTTTGGAATCTTCTTGCTTTAATGTTGTTGAGTTAGTTCTGTTTGAAAAGTCATTTTTATTTATCTGGCAATATTAGAGATCTTATTATGACCACACATTTAATTTCTGAAATGTGAGTGAAATCAGATAGTGTTTTGGTATGAGGTTTGCACTACGCGATCAATGATTTTCCTCTCTTTCTCTTTGGGAAGTGGGGCAGCTGAGCAGCAGCCAACTAAGTTGCATCATCTGTAGTTGTGATAGGTGGTTACGAGTAAATCAATCTTGAAGGAAATGAAAATGGTGGTTCTCAAATTTCTATCACTTTAAATCATAGCAGATTGTTATGGTCTTTTCCTTTGTAGTAGTTGCCAACTTGCCAATGTGATAGCAAGAAGGTATTTATTATTACATTTGCAATCCGTTCACAAGGCAATACCGTGTCTCACCTAAATCGATCTTGAGAAGAGGTGGGTTCACTTAGAGCAACAACAGACGTTGGCAATTCAGATTTCAGGCAGGAACTGAACTTCAATATGCTTAGTGAGCAGTATCTCTTGCAATGCAGATAACATCAAACTGTTAGAATCAGCATAATGAGCATTCACAATAGCTTACTATGACTCAGTAGTCTTTAAACAATTTGAAATGATGAACTTAAAATTGATGCTACTAAGCTATTTCAGATTTTTGCACATCTACTACCCTATGCACTCAGTGTTTACCCTCCGAGCTGATGTCCATATAATTCTTTGTACTTGACACCTCGACCAGGCTTCGATCCTCTCAACAACACCAGTGTAGCCTCTGCAAATCGCAATAATTGGGCCTGCACATTGGGCTAAAATCAAATATACATTGGACATAGTTCCAAGAATTTTAGTAAATCAAACAATTTTTTCTTATAAAATGAACCAAACCCTAGAAATTCGTTAGATATTTCAAGAGATACAGGTAAAGTGAAGCCGTCGATGCATAAGAAACATCAACAAGTTATGCTGACAAGGATATTCCGTTTCAAGAAGCAGATGAGTTATTATGATGAGAATTTTGGTTTGATGCGGGAATCTTTACACATACCTTGGATATCAGATCACACATCTATGCAAATCTCGCCTAATGATTTCTTCTCTCACAACTAAGTTCTTTTGTGGTAACATTGTAGGTATGAAGTCTCCAATTTTCTCAATCCGTTTGGGTTTAGATCTTATTAGATTGAGGTTGAGAACTAAAATCTCAATATCTAAGTTATAGTGACCTATGAGCCATTACCATTGCTATAGCTGGAATTTGTTGGAATTGGTAGATCTGTAGAATTTTATTTGAAGATCTTATATTCATAATCATATGTACTGTTATTCAATCAATCATAGTGATTTTAAGCATATTTTTCTGTTACTTTTTATCCTGATTGTTCAAGTTTTAAGTCGTATCTATAGTTATTAAAGAACAACTGTTGTTCTTCATTTGGCCAGGGCTAGGTTGGATTCTGTGGAAAAGTTGTTTCAATACTGCTTATGTCAATACTGATGCATTTGTTTTCTCCTTTTCCACAGAATCCAACCTCAACAAAGATGTGTGCAGTCGCATTACTATGTACGCATCAATTCGGTATATAGAGTTTAATGCTCATTTTCAGAAGGAAACAATGGGGAGTTGACATTCTGTCAGAATTTCGATGCTTCCAAGGGGTTGGTTCCTGCCCATCATTCTGCATTTCTAATATGGCAGAATTACTATCGAAAAAAGACCCAAGAATCTATGCAACGTTAGATGTAACATAGCAATATATCTTGCAATGTAGACTAACATCAAATAGTCTTTAAAAACTTAAACCCTTTGAAATGACGAAGGTAAAATTGGTGCTACTGTCCATAAAGGCCGAATTGCACAAAAATACCCAAAATTTGGGTGTGTCTTCCAAAAATATACCTTCTAAAAATTAATACAAAAAAATACTCACGTCTACCGATTTTAGCCCTCAAAGTCTACACCCTAAGTACAAATTTTTGTGGTCAACCAAGATTGCCCACGATGATTAAGGTCTACACCTTTGTATCCGAAGTCTAGACCTTATGAAAAGTTTATTTTTGGAATTGCCAAAGTGTAGACCTGGTATTTATCATCGTCTAGACTTTATAAAAAATATTATTTTTGGAATTTCAAAAGTGTAGACCTTTACTTCCCAAGGTGTAGACCCTAAATTAAGGGTCGCCACATAGGCGCCATGTAGATTCAGATTGGTCTAGACCGCTAATATTAGAGTCTAGACCGTTT
This sequence comes from Papaver nudicaule, assembly GCA_023529015.1. Classification (NCBI taxonomy): domain Eukaryota; kingdom Viridiplantae; phylum Streptophyta; class Magnoliopsida; order Ranunculales; family Papaveraceae; genus Papaver; species Papaver nudicaule. The sequence goes on from JAJJMA010250045.1 coordinate 6,564, forward strand.
CATATTAAGCGCCATGTAGGATCAGAATGGTCTACACCTCAATACCAAGGTCTGGACCATCAACCCTATAGTCTACACATTTGAATCCATAGTCTAGACCCTGATGGCATTTCTGTAAAAACAATAGGGTCAAGGTCTATCGTAGTCATCAAAGGGTAATTTTATGTATTAAATTTTAGAAGGTATATTTTTGGAATAACTTTTTGAAAATGTGCTATTTTTGTTGATTTCTGGTCCATAAAGTTGGTGTTAGGGTAGTATATGTTATTCTGCTCATATGTAAATCATGGGAGTTTTGTTTTGATGCAAAATCTTTACACATACTCTGGAGATCAGAGATCTATAAAATTTATCACATAATGATTTTTTCTCTCAAGCACAAGTTCTTCAACTCATGCACTTTGCAAAGTTCTTATGGTCTATGCCATATTCTGGCTAATCGTGTCTTCCATTTGGAGCTTCCCTTATTTTTGAAATTTCCTTCCGGGAGATATCATTTTGTGGTGGAGCTATGGTTTCTTATTCTTCAATAAGAAAGAATTTCGTCAACAAGGTTTGGTATATGCATCTTAAGTATGTGATTTAGAAAAGGGTTATCTTGTTGTGTATCTGTGAACATTGTAGCTTTAAAGAAGGCGTGTACCTTTTGGAGAGCAACGTGGCAACATGTTTGAGTATCGTATAATTTGTTTAGGTTCATCTTTTCAGATGTTTTGGTTTTCTCTCTTACTATTTTTAAGGGAGAGGTTAAGTAGATTGTGACCTTTGTTTTGGTGATTCTTGACGGAGAATTAACGTGATGTACCTTTGGAGAATCATCGAAGTGGTTTGAAGTGCAAGACTTATGAGAAACATGTTGGTCTTTTGGTGTTGTGGATACGTTCCATGTTTGGAGGAGAAGACCCTTTTAAGAGCAACAAAGTACCGTTTGGGCACTTTATACAGTTTTAGGTACAAGTATACTAATTTTGGTTAGTTAGCGATTTTATCACATACTATTTAGAGAAACCCAGTGCATGTTGTTCAAATTTCTTGGACATTGTTTTAGGGCTGAAAGTTTCGCTTGTTATCTCGTGAATCTTTTATCATCTACTACGTGCTATTTGGTGAAGTACTTCTGATGTGTGATCAAGTTTTGGTTGCCAAGTTTATTTCTTGTAAAAGGAAATAATTTTGGTGTTTGTGTTGAAGAAGGTGGTTCTTCTATGTGATCCAGAAGTCGTATTTAATGCTTGATCAGTTTGGGACTCTCGGTGGAGAGAGTTATGGTATAGCAGTGATGATGAAGTGAGAGGTTTCGTTTGGGTGGAGCAATATGCTTCTTAGCTCATCTACCACATTATTGAGACTATGGTTTCAATATTAACAAAAAGGCGATGGAGGATGAGATTAGAGATTTCTATTGAGAAGTCTATCCAGCAACATTTAGTTTATCATCCTTTTGCTTCTCAGATTGCCGTGGGAAAATACCAGTATTGTCTTGGATAATTACTTAGGAACTTAGGATGTTTCTCTAAGATTAAGAAGACAATGGATGAGCACAATGACGTCTTAGATATTTTCTTGGGAACTCGTAGAGTTGGATAAGGTTAAGAAGACGACTAGGTGTGTTTGGGTCTTTATGTTTATGTTTAAAGGATGGTTTTCCAGATCTCGTTTACAAGGTTATATGGTACATGTTTGTGGCAAGGTTGACTAACAGATATGCACAAGACAGAGTGTGATTGTCAACAAGTTTTTCTCCGTGGTTAATCACATGTCTATCCGAGTCATGTTAGTGTTGGCATAATTTGATTGAGTTCGCACAAAGTCAAAATCGCATCCTTGCTTGGAGATTTGGAGGAGGACAATAATTAGTCTTAGCCCGTTGTGGTTTGCTTGTTTAGTTTGGAAGTTATGTATGTCAACTTCTGAAGTCATTGTATGGTTTGAATCAATCACAACGATAATGGTATCATAAGAAGATTCACATATTTTTTTTTTATTTTTATCTCTTAACTTGTTTCGGGATATGCTCAAGGGAAAGAGCAAGTCATTGTTCGATTGTTTGAAGTAACAATTGGTTTGGAGTTTTGAAGTTTAAGAGATGAAGAATCTTAGTTCTGTTAACAAGACATATAGGTAGAAGATTGGAGGAGATTAGTTGACTTCGGTTGTTTGGGGATTAAGTTGGTACTTGGTCCGGTTTGCTCGTATTGAGGTCCGCTAGGTTTTGGAGGCGAATTTTTCCATGGTTTGGAGATCGGCTCAGATTAGTGGGATCTTGCCTTGATGAATATTTTATTCTACTAAGGGACACTTACACATACATTTAGAGGCTACGATGTGGTAGTTAAATTTGTTGAACGATTTAAGGTGTTTTCACTGAGGTGGAGTACAATCACTTAAAGGTTTGGATTGTTAAGTCGTGAATTGTGAAGTTCAGTTTTTTAATCATTACCTTTTTTGGTCGAGGTTCTATAAAATATTATGTTAACTAGGTTGTTGGTTTGATTCCTTGTGGAAAGGATACGTAGGCAACTTTTTTGGTGCAACCAATTTCTGAAGATGAAGGTGATGTCATGTGAACCGTCTCATGCATGAATGCATGATACAAGGTGGAGTTTATTAAAACATCGAAAAGGTGGAGAACTGTTAGATATTGTCGGCGTTTTGGGTATTCGATATTGTCGGTATCCTTGGGAAGATTCTGGAATGTTCTGTAACCTATTGGTTGGAAAGCCTATGGGTTTCTTAGTTTAGGAAGATACTTGGAGGACAAGTATATGACTATTATATGAGGAGGCTTATATGGTGATGGATAGTAAGCCAATAGCTAGAAGCGAAGAGCTCGAGAGCTAGAGCTAGAAGCAATGGCTCGGTTAGAGAGACCATTCTCTTGGTGTTGAGAGACACACTGTTATGGTTATGGTGAAGAGAAGATCATCTTGTATATTGATGGTGGAAAAGACATCGTTGGTGTTGGAAGAGATATTGGTTAGAAGATAATTATCTTGTTGTATGAGATAGTAGTATCTCATATGGGTGAAGACGTTATTGGTGATTATGGAAGGTGTTGTTCATGAGGGTTATTCTAGGGTTATGGTCAACATCATGTTGGATCATAGGTTTGATAATTGATTCATCAATCATCATTGTTTGTGTAATTCTCTATTTGGTGGTTCCATATTATTAATAAAGAAGTCGTCGCCGTTCCCGTGGATGTAAGCAATATACACACATTGTGTACTATTGACGAACCACTTTAAATCTTGTGTGCTTTACTTAATGTTTCTTTGTACTAGCATCTTGTTTATCATCGCTCTACATGTCGATCTAAAGAACAAGAGTCTTGGTATGATTATTCCGATATAATCCCAACACTTCCTTCTTAAGAATGACAATATCTATTATGGAAATAATCAATGTATACCAAAAAAAAAAAAAACAAAAAAAAAAAAACAAAAAAAGAAAAAAAGATAAAACAAAAAGAAAATTATCTTACTATTATATATCTTTATCTAAAAGGATTAAAACATATTTGGTGTGCCACTTGTCAAGGCGGCGGCAACAGCAGCAGCAACAACAACAAACCTTTAGACCGAAACAAGTTGAGATTGGCGAAAAGATGAAACCCACTTCCACGCACTCCCCAAATCAGGAAAAAAAAATGTAGTGGTCCACTTCCATCATCCAGACCAGAACCTATATAGTGCAACACATTTTTGGTTTTTCTTAATCATATTAGCTAACCGTATGCTTGATAGGTACAAGCTTAAGTGGATATTTCTTATGAATACCAACCCATGATTCCTCCTCCATGTTAAGGTCTTGATTCTTGAGTCCATTTGGCAATTCCAAATCAAAAGCATACAATACATTGGCAAGGACGAGCTCTGTCATAACAAGTCCCATGTTCATTCCTGGGAAACCCCTTCGACCTCCCCCAAAGGGCAAGTATTCAAAAGTTTGACTTCCGAGGAAATCAATGGAGCTATCTTTGAACCTCTCTGGCAAGAATTCTTCAGGATTCTGCCAGTACTTCGGATTTCTCCCGATTCCCCATGCATTTATCCAGACCACTGTCTTTGGGAATACGTCGTATCCATCAATCTTACTGTGCTTCATGCATTCTCGTGGAACTAACATTGGACCTGGTAGGTGCAACCTTAGAGTTTCTTTAACTACCATTTTTAAGTAATGAAAACGATCCAGGTCTGATTCGTCTACCTTCCCTTTAGATCCTACACAGCTTCTAATCTCTTCTTGAACTTTCTTCATTACTTCTGGATTCTTAGCCAGTTCAGTCATTGCCCAATTCATTGTTGCAGCTGATGTGTCTACTCCAGCAAAAAATACATCCTGCCAATTGGTTTTATTCACACAATCCATCATAACATTAGTTTATGCTCAAGTACGTCAAACCTCTAGCTAGAAAAAATTAAAATAAGTTGGCATGGGCAGACAAAGATTATTTTGGAAACAATATGCATGGTTTGAGGAGTCGGTATTCATTCAGGCTTATGTTCGACTAAAATTGTTATGTACTGATATGTGTCCAGTGTCTAATCTAATACTTGTATGTATGTTTAGTGCTTAAGATTATTATGAGTTGTTAGCTATGACAACTGTTGGGTACTTTCTTGTAAGAATGAACCTTATAAAAAGGGTGTAATATAATCGACTGAGATTATGAAATGAAGATTGATTGCACTTTAATATGATGATTGGAGGTTCAGGAGTTTCCATTGAAGGAAATTATCTTGTTACGTTGAACATTTGTAACTTTCAACACAAAATTCGAAGCTGGGTAACCATAGCCTACCAATGGAAAATTCTTTCAAGGTGTGGGGATTATCTTGACATAAAAATCATATGCATCTGCAAAAGTAGGAAATATTTGGCAGCTGAATAATAATAAAAGTAGTTAATTACCGCAAGAACTGCTTTGATATGGTCATTTGTAAGACGAATTGTACTCGTTTGATCCTTCTTTAGTTTCAGCAAAACGTCTATAATACCTTCATAGTCTGGTTTCAGTCTGTCAAGGTCGAGATGTTCGTCTATCATTTGTTGAAGAATTTCATCCAAATCATGAAAGCATTTTTCAATTCTGCCATGAATTCCAGTAAACATATCAATAATCCAACCTACCCTGGGAAAGAAATCGGATCCACATCCTCTAACTAAAACCACTAGGGTCTCGTTAAGGACTGCCGTAAGCTTTCCATTAACCAGTTGATTCCTTTTATGATCACCAGTACTGCTACCAAAAGCAACTCTACTAATTATTCTATGTGTAACACTTGCTAACTTTTCAAGAACATCAACAGGAGAAGAATTTGATGAAGAAGATGATAGGGAATCAATCAACACATCAATTTCCTCTGCCCTGACTGCCTCAAAAGACTGCACCCTTTTTGTACTCAAAAGTTCAAGCACGCATATTTTCCGAATCTCTCTCCAGTACTCTCCATAATGTGCCATAGCAATATCCAAGTGATTGTACGATAAGCGTCTAGGTCCCGAAAAAGAAGGCCTAGTACAAAACTCAAGATCGAACGTTTTCAAGACTTGTTCGGCAGCTTCAGCCGAGGAGATTACAAGTATTGGTACACAACCAATTTGTTGAAACATGACCGGACCATATATTTTAGATAGTTCGTGCAGTACTTGATGAGTCGGTTTTCTGAGTTGAAGGTATTTTGCAATGATTCGAAGCTTAGGAGGACGTGGAGGAAAATTGTTGAGATGACCATTCCTTTTGGTTTTGAATGTAATGAGAAAGTGTAGAGGTAGGAGAAGTAGAGGAATAAGTAGAAAAAGGTTACAAGCAAGAATCTCCATGCTCAATTTTTTTAGAAAATTATTGTTGGCGTTTTTGGTGGATGGATTTTGAATCATTGCTGTTTGCAAACTTCGGATATGCGACTAATTCTGCATTATCTCGGTTTTTGAAGGAAATTGATACCTACCACCTCCTAAGATCTTGGGCGATCGAGATCATGCTGCCACGATATGCACCTAAGTCCTACTGAGATCGTGCATCAAAAGCCAATCCTTTTATTTCTTGAACAACTAATTAAATGATACCTGCGTGCTGATCATATTATATATCCTCCTAATTAGTCAATGATCTTTTCGGATTCCACCACATCATTTTTTTAAGGAAAGGTTGAATTTCAAAAGGTCCAATAAGGGAGAAAAAAAATTAACAACAGACATTGATTTAAAGTCAATGATTTTCCTGTTTGATCTGAAAAAATATGCATCAAATCAAATTATCCTACTTCGTACGTACCCTATGGGCTTACAAAGGGTACGGTGTTGAACAGATTTGCTATTGCTACTTCCACAATTCCATTCAATTGCAATCTTCTAACTGCTGCTGCCCAACGGTAATGTGTACATCTACAAATCCTTAGCTTCGCTTCATTGTGCCTCGAATCACTATAATCCTAGTGAGTCTTGGAGACCCAATTAATTCTGGATCCATATCAAAATAAACCAATGATTGACTGTTAGCAAGCCATTTTTGCAGTTATTGTTAGTATCATATAGCATACAGGACTTCTCCAACTAGACGACCGCTCAAAGATTTGCAACGGATATGAACATTCCTAAATGATTATTTTTTTATTTTGATTCCAATCGGAAACAAAATGGGTTTATTTTATCAAGTTGATGGGGCCTAACATTAGTTGGAAACCTATCATCTTTGATTTTGAAATTAATTTTGGAAAAGAATGATCAAATCACATTTAATTTGATCGTATTGGAAAAAAATGTCGCCGAATAGTTTACACCACGCTTTTTATGCTGTTTTCGGACTCCAACATATTCCAATTGAGCTTTCGTGTAGTTTTGTCTGCTCTTCTCTTCTGGTCTTTCCTGATTTGGTAATGCTGGTCTCTACATACTAGATTACTGCTGCAGCAGTTGGGGGGCCGACCGAGAAATAACTTCTTTTTTTTAACACGTTTAGATCATTCTTTCCAAGTTCCAAACTTGTGCTTGGCTATTGCAAATGTATAATTTCTTTTGTAAATGTGTTTTTATACGGCATGTCTGCAGATTTTCCTATTCGAGTCATCGTAATTTCTGGATAATTGTTGTGGCAAAATAAATTTTTTCCATCGCATAAAAAATTCTCTTCTGTTTATTCCGATAACTCTGTTTGTGAGCATTCCGTTTTTTTTTTGTTGAGAATTTGCATATGTTAAACGCATTGAATTATTAATTAATGCATACAATTTCGCCAATCCAATTTTTGTAATTTGGTTGACAAGGTTTGCAGAAGACCTTATAGACTTATACATCCTTTTTATTTTTTTGTATGCCAGACACAGTGACAATGAGCCACTTGCTAACTAAACAAAAATGTGAACATTTCAAAAAACTGTAATTTGCTTGACAGGGTTCACAAAAGACCTTATAGGCTTATACATCCTCTTTATTTTTTTGTGTATCAACCATCCATTAAAAAAATGAGCTACTTGCTAACTCAACACGATTTTTTATTTTATTACCAATCATTACCATTGATATTTGTAAACAATAATAAAATCAAATGAGAGAGAGTGATTATACACAAATATTAAAGGAGAGAGATTCATTATAAATTTAGGGAAAAGGAATATACACTTGGTATTAGTGTATAAACAATCTCTCTCATTTGGTTCTAAAATTGTTTACAAATATCAATGGTAATGATTGGTTGTTAACTTGTGCATAGGTGCACAAATTAACAAAACCCTTTCAAAAAATAGCCTCATAAAGTTTCGTGTTCCCCTTCAACAAAAATAAAATAAAAAATCGTGTTGATTTATGCGGTGACAGTGATCAAGCAGGTGTAAGCATTTCAAGTAATTACAATACCAAATACTAAGTTGCATGTATCACACGTGTTTTTTTCTTTAAACCTGTCTTCTTTCTCTAACTAAAATGCATAGTGCATACCAATCTTCCTCTCTTTCTCTTCTTTCTCCGTCCGTCTATTTCTTCTGTTGCCGCTACCACCACCACTTCTTAAATGAAAATAACCTTACTCTCTATGTCAACCCCCTGTCTCTCTCACAAACCTATGTTGTAAACCTGTCTCTTTTTTTCTTGGATCTAAATCGTTGTATCTCAGATTCTCAGCTACATATTAGTTTCTATAATTGCGGAAAGATCAGATTTGTGGGTTTGTTCTGGATTTAAGAAAATTTGTTTGGGAAGTGATTAATTGAGTAATCACTGTGACAATCAAAGGATTCATTAAAACAATTACTCACGGAGGACTTACAAACAGGTTAGTCTATATTCAAAATCAATTTTTCCTATCAAATTTGATTCAAAATTTAAGCCAGCTGAAAAAGTGGTTCTTCATCATTTCTTTGAGCGGGTCGGGTTTACGAATACGGGTTGGATCCGGATATACCGGATCTAAATGGTTCATGTTCTTCACAGATTTTTTCTGCTACTGTTACTGTAATTTTGTTTTTCTGCTGCTGCAATTTTGTTTTTCTGCTGCTGCAATTGATCGAATCTGATGATGTTTCAAGCTAAAAATCAGTGGTTTGAAGTATAAAGTATTCGTTCCAATCAAAGTTATAAAATGGGCAGAGATGATTCCAATCAAATTCATTGAAGAACTCTGTTGATCCGAATCTGATCCGAATCGTATGATCAATCTAATGGTTATTTCAAGAAATTTTAAACTGTAATTACGTTTGTTAGATCGTACGTAATCGATGTATGTGATCAATTTTCTTAATTATCTCCAATTTCGTTTGATTTTCATGAAATTGTGAATCAATTTTAATTTTTTTGTACAAACTTTGTGACGGACACTATTACAAAAGTCATCCTATAGGGACTCCCTAACGGTCGTCCAAAAATTACCTGCAATGGAACAACGGGCCTTGGTGCATATCAGCTTTAATGTTTCGTAATTTTACATCGTACAACTATTTACGCCTGAATTGACATCTCCTCCCCTGAAATTTAACTGGTTCTGTTTCCATAGTCATTCCTGTTTACCTGCCAGAGTTCTTTGTCTTACAGACATGAGATCGATATGTCCTTCCATTGTTGGCTAATGAAGTGGCAGGATCACCCTATTCGGTGAATACAAATAAATTCCTTGCGGCTTGAGGACAAGACATTTTTGCACTTTGCAGGGGGCTGGGATGTTGCGACACACGCACCACTTACTCTATTCTTTCCTTATTTACTAAGTTCCTTAATGAGTTGATCTGTTGGTTCTTTCTAGGCTGATACATACCCAACACCTGAGTTCCATCCAGTCTCACAGAACACAGCAGTATAATACGCTTTAGAAATTGTAATAACCGGGCCGGCTGAATGGGCTTTATTCAAATATCAATTAAGATTGGTTCGAGGACATTTTAGTAACTCAAATAATTTTCAATCAAAACCCTATAAATTTGGTAGATATTTCAGATAGAGTGGGAGAGAGGGTGAGACAACAAGTGTGAGTGAGAGGAGGATGAGTTCTGTCGGTGAGGGTTTTCGTTCTCAGAATCAGATGGGTTGTTATGGTCGGAGTTTTGCTATCATGTGGGAGTCCTTGCACATACCTTGGAGATCAGAGAGGGAAGATCATAGATCTTTGGAATCCTCACACAATGATTCATTCTCTCAAAACCAAATTATTAACTGCTAGGATGGCCGGATGATTGAAGTTAATTACAGTATGAGATGGTCTTCTGAAAGGGTAGCATAGCAAGTGTTCCCTAGCCTAATTTCTTCAATCTGTTCGTTCATGTTTCACAACCATTACAAGTTAAGACTTGTATTAATTGTCATATTAGATTGTGTCATCATGATTCAGAGGATCTGATTTATGTAATCTTGTGATACAATCTTCTCAACTCATGCCTCTTAGAGATGTTTCAGTTTCCAATCCCCAGCTTATATTTCAGCCTTTGGATAGAACATTTCTGGGATAATTTGTTGTAGTTTAGAGTTACCTTTTATGTGTAATTATTTGATGCTTGATAGAAACTCTAAATGATGATAATGTTGTTATTATTAGAGATGAGTTTCCAATGTTGTAAATCGTTTTGCATATAAACCTGAATTGATATCTTCCTAATATTTTTGTTGTTGATTTAATTCTGGTTACAAATTCATTCAAATTTTCTTAAGCTTAGAGATCTTTGGCTTGATTATTTAATTTGGTTGTTGTTGTTGTTGATTTAATTCTGCCGACACAAATATGTACTTCCATGTGTTATTGATTATTTGGTGGAACTACTAAAATTGTGAGTAAAATTTGGTATTTTTTTTTCCTCCTGTAATGTGCCTTTGTGGTTTGCAGTTTGCCTTCAGGCAAGACACACTCTGCGGCTAATTTGGTAAACCACCCAAACCCTAAAGTTTGAGCGGATATCGTATGTAGAGAGTGGAGACAATTTTGGGTGAGGAGGCAGTAGAAGAAAAAACCAGTAACTGGGAGAGTTTTCTGTTACCAGCGTTATATGGGGTTTGTATGATTGCAGATCTAAAAGAGAGGCACACACAAATGTTCACACAATGATTTCTTCTCTCATTATAAAGTTGTGCAGCTACTTTTTTTATTCGTCAAAGTTGAAGTTTCAACCCTGTTGTTGGACCCTATTTCAATCAATTTAGAGATGTCGTTGGTTGATTTGACTGTATGAATGCTGGTGCTAGAAACAACTATTCCATTTTGTTGATTCCGACCGGTAGCGTTGTTGTACTTGTTGTCTTAGCTGAACGTAGAAATATCAATTGTTAGAGAAAATTTTCATTGTAAATCTTTTATATCTTATAGCTCTTTATGCTTGGTATGGTATCTCCCTGCTTTTTTGTTGTTGAATCGGTATGTTTCCAAGTCATTCCAATCTATGTTGTGAAAAGCGCTCGAGGCGTCGCCTAAGGCGTTCGAGGCGCACGAGTCGTTGGGTGAACACATCGCATCACCCTAACGACTCAGCTAAAGGCTTTAGCGCCTTAGTCGAGCGCCTCAAGTGCCTTTGGCGCATCGAGGAAATTTAGGCGCCAAATAATGCGACCAATTTGTTTTCTCTTTCTTTTCTCCTATTTAGTCTGTTACACAGCTACGAATCTCATAAATCCTACTTTGAAAGTTTACTTTTAAAGAGGTAACGATTATGTGTCTCGTAAATCTAAAGATTTAAAAGCCTAAGTGATAAAAGCTCCCACGTCGCACGGTGACAATACCACAACTTCCTATTGGCTGAGAGAGGGCTTTTATGGTGCAGGCATTCTGAGGGGGACACTTGGCATCTTCTAATTGGTTTAAAAATACTAACACTCCGTTTACACTTCTTCAAAGTATCACCCACGTTGGTAACGTACACCCGCTTTACCTAACTCAAATTTGGACCAATTAATATCTTCCAGGTGTATATTGAACTAACTCCGTTAAAAATGTTGGTCGTATAAAAGAATTCCCCTCCTCCTCCGTGTATTTACTCCCACAAAGAGATTCATTCTTACCTTTCTTCAATCCGTACAGACCCAAGCGACCAAGACTACATCTTATATCAGTTATCTTAACACAGACGTTTACCTTACTCTTCTTCATCATCATCATCGGATCCCGGTAGGTTCCTCTCCAACTACAGCACAATCAGTTTTGTCTTAGTTAGGTCTTTTTATTTTGCTCAACTGGGCACTTTACCGAATCAAAACTGTGATTGCTATTAATCTTATGATCCTAACCCTAGGTTTTTCTATCTTTGATTCTATTCCACGATTGATTAATGCCAGCAACTCAAAATTTGGAAAAAAAAAAACGAAATCCAGTTATTTTTCACGCAGAATCAAAAAAACAAAACCAATTTTTTTGATCCGAAGCAATCCCTAGATCTCCAATTTGAATTCGTGTT
>JAJJMA010250050.1:0-12821 GCA_023529015.1 Papaver nudicaule
CGTTAAAACCTTGACAAGGAAAACCCTGTGGAACAAAACTTTGACAAAGGGAAAAGAGTACAACACGATAAGTACAGAAGTACGCCTTTGATGATGTTGATGCTGAATAACACTCTCTCTTCTTTCTGGAAGTTGTTTCGTTTGACATATTATCGTGATTATGATGCAATTCAGTAATATCAATCCAATCTTCAAGTCTTCAGCATTCAGCATATACGCCAAGTGTAGTTGTTGATGTTGTCTCGCTAAAAACCTTGTCGAGTAACAAAACCCTGTGGGAAAAATAAATCTCGATCGAAGGGAAAAAGAGTACAACACAGCTTCACATTTCAAATCAAAATATGTCGACATCATATCCTTGGATCCTCCCCCTGATCTCGGCATCTCCCCATGATTTCATTATGGGTTGTCTCTAGACAATTTCATTAGTCATGAGATTTTTGAAAGTGAATATAGGTGATGACTTACAAGTCCACCATGTCTCCCCCTGATTACTTTCAGTGAAGAAGAGATTATTGTTCCTTCATAATCAACAAATTTTCGATTGCACTTCTGGTATTGCAGTTGTCTCATTAAAAACCTTGTTGAGTAACAAAACCCCGTGGAAAAAAGTAACCTCAGTGAAGGGAAAAAGAGTACAACGTACCACTAGATGCTCCCCTGACGTTGGACAATTTCTCTAGTCCAATACAATCATGGGAGTTTGAACAATTTCTTTAGTTCAATACTGTGGGACACTTCCTTTAGTCCAATATAGTTAGACAAGTTCTTAGTCCTCTGCAGTTATGCAATCATGGGAATCAAACAATTCATTTAGTCTTATACTATTCACACGTAATCATGGGAGTTCAGATAGTTTCTTTTAGTAATATACTTCTCACATGTTCTTCAAATGTGGACTTAGACAACGAGTTAGTAAATAATTATGCCATGTTTTTAGAAGACATTGTTGCTGCTGATTGTAAAATAACATCGGTGATATACGTTGTGCTATCACCCTTGATATACCCATGCTTGATTTATTTGATGCAAGCTGCATTATTTTCGTAAATGCAAGTTGGCACTTCAGTGGTAGAACTCAAACCACGCGTCCCTCAAATGTGTGTAATGATAGACCTTAACCATATACACTCACAAACCATCTCATGTAGGATAATGATCTTAGAGTGGTTGATGGAAGTAGCCACTAGGGTTTTCTTGGTCAGTCTCCAGGATAATAAGATATCCAGTTTGGGATCGACCTTTATGTGGGTGGAGAGGTTCCCATCATCAGCAAAACCAACCAAAATATTATCTTGGGTTTCAATGTAAGAAGTTATAATTACATTAGAAACTATTCTTGCGTTTTCATAGGGATAAAACAAACCCATGTCAATGGTACCTTTTAGGCGTCTAAAGATGATATTCTTGATATCATTCTAATGACTCTGCGTTGGCGCTAAGTTATATCTAGCTAACAAGTTCATTGAGTAGGAGATAATTTGGTCGAGTACATTGTGTTAAGTGTAATAATGCGCCTATTGCACTTAGATAGGGATATTCGGTTCACATCACATTCGTCACTTTCTTTGGACGAAATGGAGATTTATGTACATTTTAACTTCGACCAATCATGGGAGTGCTAGCCGAATACATTGTCCAGATTAAATTGCCTGAGTATCTTTTGGACATATGCAGACTGGTGGATTAATATTCCACAAACTCGATGTTCTAGTTTAAATCGTAGACACATCAGAGTTTTCCCAAGATCTTTCATCTCAAATTCGGATTTCAAATAGCTCGTGGTTTCTGTATCTTCGTCAATAGTGCCTACTATGTTCATATCGTAGACAATGACAGCCGAATCCAAACCTCGTTTTCTTTAAACACGCAGGGGTACAATTTATTAACTGTATATCCCTTCCCAATCAAATAATCACTTAGACGGGAATACCACATCCGCCTGGATTGTCTTTATCCGCAAAGTGAGCGTCTCAAATGAGTTGCAAACGCACTTCGTGGTTTAGAGTTACTTGATTTGGGTAATGTAAGGTCATGTGACACTTTCATGAATATCTCTGAATCAAGATCCCCATAGAGATATGATATAACCACATTAATAAACTGAATTTCAAGTCTTTCCGAGACTAGCAAAAACTTTATAAGCGATCCAGGGGTTTGTGAGAAACCTCGCGCCACAAGGCAAGTCTTTGTATTTTAAGACTTCATTCTTCTCACTACTCTTTGTGACAAATAATCATATATGTCCCTCAGGATTTACACTTGGTGGGTTAGCACTACCGTACCAAATACCTGTATATTTGTCAAAGAACTAAGTTCTTCCTGGATTGTGTAGGCCAAATATGCTATATTTAATCAACATAAAGCATGGTTCGATCTCATCGTGCTCTACTTCTGGAGCAACTATGTATGAATTATATCATCACTATGCATGCATGATCCTTTCCTTGACTCATGTGCATTCTCATAATCCAACGGGATTTCATTGTTCTATAGAATCATTTAAAACTTCAGAGCGTCCTCCAGTTTGATTCATGGACATATTTAGAGACAATATTATGAGATAATTTCAGATGACATAAATAGTTAGATTGTGTCATACTCAACCACTTTCTTTATAGGTGAGTATTAATCGAATCTGGTGGTCTCTCCAACATCCTTGATGAAGCCACGGCCTCAACCATACTTCCACAAAGTGTAGTTGCAACACCTTAGTTTATGGTGCATATCCTTAGTTAAGGATTTTTAACCTTGCAGACACGTTTGCAGTTGGTATGTGTGATCTCGTCACTTTAGCAATATCAGTAAATGCACCAGGCAATTAAAACAACCACTTTCTGAATATCGATAATTCTTGTTTATATCATGAAGTGTGGGGATCAAGATGAGACAATGTGGGAAACACACCACGACAATTCATGTCATTCCCTTAGGTAATCCTTTTTCTTACCTCTTCCTAACGACGGGAAGGTTGTCTCATCAAAGTGACAATCAGCAAATCTAGCGGTAAAGAGATCGCCTGTCAAAGGTTCAAATTAGCGGACCAACATAAATATTTATTCGTCTTTATTGACCCATCTTAGTACGTTGTGGGGGCGTAATAGGCACATATACTGCCCAACCAAAAATGCGTAAATATGTGTAAATACAAAATATCAGGCTCATATCCAGTTACCAACTGGTACGCATGAAATGGTTGGCTAGCAGTGGGTATAAAGCGAATAAGTAAGGCTGCATGCAATATGACGTACCCTCAAGCAGTTACAGGCAGGTTTGTAGCGGATAACCAGTGCCCTAGCTACCATCTAAACCTTTTGATGGTAGCTTCTGCGAGACCATTTTGAGTTTTTATGGGGTACGAGATGCTCTATGTCAATTTCGTTAGACATAAATCTTTTAGATTTAAATTCTCCAGCATTGTCAAGTCTGGTAGACTTAATTAGATAATCAGGGTGGTGAGCCCTTAAATGTATAGTATGTGCTGGGAGCATTGAAAATGCAGCATTTCTTGTGGACAAAAGAATCAACCAGAACCATAAAATACATGAATGATCCGCACTCTGGCTGTATAGGTGCACAAATATCACCTTGTATTTTTCGTAAAAATGGAATTTTTTTCTTTGATATCTTTAGCTTATGATGGTCTCGATCATGTCTTTGCTAAAGAGAAAGCTTTGGAAAATAATTAATGTGCCTTAGACAAGGACAACAAATAAAATGGGAGAAAATACCCTTCAAATACTTTAGAAGGCGAAGATTGCACTTCACTTACTTTAGAAGGCAAAAATTGTGCATAAGTTACTTTAGATAGCACAATGTTTTCTAACAATATTTTGTCCCATTTATTCTAGAAAATGGACGTCTGTGTGAGTTCTTTAAAAAACACAGATCATCATATAACGACTTGGGTGCCCCCAATCAGTCGTGCCAAAGCTTGTAAGAGTCACTTTTCAACAGTTCATTGTTCGTAACAATATATGATTCGACAATCCTTATCTTAGTGGTGCACAAACCACAAGAGTGACTCATTAACTTCTCTAAAATGCGTTTCTTAGCATTAGAGATAATATTATTCAATTCCATTTTCAAAATTGGTTTTCGAAGGATAATTGCTTGCATGGATATCCTAAAAACTCAACAAGGTGCGATTTAGCTCTTGGTGCATATAGAGCTTCTGTGACTTTAACCTTTGTGCTATTTAGCAACAAAAATTGAGCATTACCTCGCTCAATAATCACTTGAGATGATTTAATCATCGTAGTCACAGAGGTATTTTAAGAATTAATACAATTGTCTATTTCTTAAGATAGTGTTGGTGGTTCCACTATCAGCTAGACATTTAAACAGTACATATATAACATTGATAGACAAGGAATATGTACAAACAATAACCAAGCATATGATATCAGAAAAAGTAAACATATGAGGGAAGCAAGCAATTCATAAAGTTACCAGACTAATCAAATGAATGTTTACTATTATCAATGCTTCAGGTAGGAAAGATTTGTATCTAGTACAAAACTAATGTAGGCAAGCCATTGTAGTCCGATAGTGGTAGCCCATAAATTAAACTATTGGAGGCCCTACTACGAAATTTTAAAGGCCTTTCTAATAACATATGGGCCCTGCTTTGACCGTAAAATATTGGAGGCTTTGCTACAAACAAATTATGTGGGCACAACAACCGTAACATAATGGAGGCCCATTTGAATGTATGCACTAGCCCAATAGGGTGAGCTTGTGTACAAGTGAACATAGGGCCTACATGCCATGTGGACTGAACCAATGGGTTGTAACAATAGTCTATGAAAAGCTCGTGCGACCCATTACGAGAACTTGTTGGGTATAGAAACTCGGGCTGGACTATTACGTATAGGTCTGGTAGGATCGAATTACTATACGGCGATCCAGAATGATCGGCTACTCATAACAGACTTGCAAACCAAAGTATGGTGTAACAGACTAGCCAATCAAATCAAAGCCTAGAATGGTATAATAGACTAGCAAACCAAATCAAAGGGAAGCATGATAAACACAATTTGTACACCAAAAGGTTTCACAATCATAAAATGAAATGCTTAAGTCAACCTGGTGGATAAAGTGTCTATGTTCAACTACATGCATGCAGGTTCCACTAATTCTCAAGTAAGCTTGGGTTACCTTCGCAAAATATACCTTAGACATAGTTAGACTAGTCTTTTTGGTACTAGGCCAAGGCTTGTGGTGGTTCGACTGATAACGCCCAATGGGTTCAGTTTACTAGCCACGTATTTTCCTAAAATTTGGACACAGGCGATGCCAGATGAAGTGCAAAAATACACGTGCTCATGCTTATAATAGGAAAATAAATAAAAACAAAATACATATGCAAAATAATAAGCAAGTAAGCACAAGTACATATGAAGGTTAACTGTCGGTGGAAGCAAGCAGCTAGGTGGGTTAACTGGGCAGGCACAAAACAAGACCAGACTAAAACATGGTTTTGTTCCAACTTCATATGCTTAAAACCAGAACGACAGCGTATTAACTTAAACCAAACCCGGATCAGGGCAGGATGGGACCAAAACAAGGTTAGCCCAACGAAAGGTACACCAAATAAGGTTGGTTCTAATTTCAATAGCCGACACCAGAACAGCCATATACTTCACTCAAACAGGAACATGAACAGGAACAGGATCCTTCCTGGTTAAATAGGTACTAGCATATTAATTCCAAAACAGGTAATAGCTTTGAAATGAGGCAAACTTAATTTCGGAAATTCCACAAAGCACATTTACATATTAATTCCAAAATTCCCCATTTAGTCTCATAGCATTTATTGAGAACTAATACTCTAGCATTTTACATTTAAGAAAAATATATTCCATAAAAAAAATATATTTTTGAAAGATGTTTAGCCAAGAGCAATCAAAGCAAATAATATCTTAAGGTATATTTGGATATTTCTTTTAATTCAAAATATGGTGCTTACCAAATATGATCCCTGGGAAAGATCTCAATTCGAAAACGTGTCCTTAGTTTCGAAAATCTCCTTAGATATTATTACTTCCAAATGTCGTCACCAGCTTTAATAATGTCGACATTACTTCCTTTGTATTGCTGGGATAACCAGACGAACCTAGGTGGAAGTGGGATCTGGTCCAACGTGGTTCAACGTTCCGCATAAACGTATCATAACAGACGTGGACAAGCCTTGTGTGTTAAGCTTAAGTGAACACGTAGGTTCTGACATCCCTAATCACGCAAATAGATATACCATTGGAAGTACGGTGCGAGATTCCACGAGTAACTATCAAAATGTTAAATCTCCTGAATTCTTGATTCCAATATAGATGTCACGTTAAAGATATCCAAGAATTCAAATCAAAACATCAAATGAATAATCAAATGAATATTTGATCGAGTAGTAAAATCATACGAAGATTTAATCACGTACAGTATTGATCCGAAATCATGTTTCTACTACTAGAGCGACTAACCATATTTCAGATGATGACTCAATTCCACTTAGTTGTACATTGAAGATGAACGAATTCAAACTTCAAACCGAAAATATCAAACTCATTAATTCGTTGAAGCACAAGTCAAAAAGATAAAGTTTGAACTTCGAAGTTACGCATTTTGAGTCAACCATATTATGGTTTCGAAACGTACATCTGTTTTGGCAGAAACCAAATTAAGGTTTCGGAACCTAAAGTTCATTATATGACCAGAACCATATTAAGGTTCCCAAATCAAGTTTCCACGTAGCGAAACCTAAAGCTTGGTTTCGAAATCTAGATTTTGTTTAACAAAACCTTGGTTAAGGTTTCGAAACAAAAAACACATATTAAATTCTCCACAAATGTTTGGTGTCGGACTCGAGAGTCCATGTGGTCGAGAACCGTTTCAGCATCACACCTTTTTAGCCTCGACGCACAGGAATATATTCCCGGTTCACATAAACCTTTAGGAAACCCCAGGGTCTTTTCGACCTTTTAGAACTCACATGGTCAAGACACATTGGCCTCGATTCTCAAGTCACTGTCAGCCACGCAAACATAGTTACGAATCTGTGATATCTCATTGGTCACTTTATTTAAGTTTCGGACCAATAGCTTATGAATACGAAAACCAGTTTTATGGTTTCGAAATCAACGTTTTGTTTTACCAAAACCTACATTGAGGTTTTGAAAATTGAAAAATTCATAAGTTGAGATACACAAATATGGTTTCGGAATCCAGAAGTGAGATATGGCATACAAGATGTTCATATACAGAATCAAATGAATGATTCAGAACTTCAGAGTTCAGAGCCAAACCAAGACGTCGTATTCGAATCTCAGAAACAACAGTATTTCGAGTCTACACAACATAAGTGTGAGTCACGATCTCTCTTACATTGGCTCATATAAATATATGCAATCAATCCGGCAGAGCCATACTAGGTAAGAAGAGACACAATACTGTGACGGATCAAATCCCGTAGTACTACCGAGATAACAACACATTGCTATATCCAACTCGAAAAAGTTTTAGGAAAAACCTTTATATTAACTTAGAGACGGAGAAGAAAAGAAATCTCTAAGCAATATGGAACGGCATAACTACAACACTAATACCGCAAGCGGTAAAGTGGAGTTATCATAAGACACGCACTGATCACAAGTGATCAAGTCATAACGTAAAGCTCAAGCTGAGAGTTATGTTTATGTCTTTTGTAGCACAAGTAATAGATAATGGAATCGCGTTATTTAGATTCACTAACCTGTTGAATGATGAAACCGGATGTCTTCGTTTGATCTTCAGTCTTTCTTCAACTCTTCAACCAGTGATTTTAAATCCTACCAAAATCTTCCACAACCTAAAGCTAACTCTCACATGACTTCACCTAATTGTGTGTTGTTTAGCGGTCGAGTTTTGATCACTAAAGTTGACAACTAAGCTTGACATACCAACACTTAGTGAGGTTGACCTAGCCATGATCTAACAATATATATATATATATATATATATACACTATTGGGAATCCTACTACTCATAGGATTCCCATCCCAAAAGAAAAATATACATATACGGGCCAAAACCGTGGCTCCACAAGGCGCCATACATGAAACACGCGTCAGCCCTAAGGTTGGCGCTAAAAATCCGCGGCGCTATATATATATATTATTTAGTTACACTGGTCACCACAACGCCATGGCCATGGCCCCCCACGCCCACATTCCTGGCGCCCGTGGCGCCATCTGGTGCACCCCATATCCTTCTCTTCTTTTACCTGCAAAAATAAATAAGTATATATCTATACATATATTTATATACACGCACAACAATAAAGTACATATATATAGGGCACCATTTTAGGGCATTGGCTCCTATAGCGCTCCACGACTTGAGCTATATATAGAAAACCTAGCTTTTCTCGAATAACACCAACAACACTAGCACGATTATGTTTCACACACAGCTTTTATTATCTCTTTTGCATCATGGTTGTGATTTGCATTATAATTTGTCTTTAAATCTCTATTATTGTTGGTGTTATAAAAACCTGAAAGCTGTTGGAACTGCTCTCACCGTCCGATACTTACTGCGAAACATTATTGTTCCACACTAACCAGGGGACTTATGTAGATGGTGAAAATTCGAAGAAGGATAACAACGTAAAATGTCCTTATGTTATGCCTTACCAAGAAGTGATTGTCTACTCAGACAGACTTCTATAGTTTCAGGATACAACCTGTTCTGCAAACTGAATATGCATATGAGTTCTCTCTTATAACTCCCTGAGTGGAGAGAATAATAGCATAGCGCGATACTGATCATCCCACCAACACGCAAAACCACCAATTTACTTCATGCCGACATCGTTTCGAATTCCTCGCCATTAGAACTAAATTGCTTACTGGTACTGTGGTAGAGAATTGATAGAGACACACCCTCTCGGGTTTCCTCTTAAAAGATGACTCAACACCTGAGTCTTAATGAAAAACCTCAAGTTCATCATGGTTCTAGGCGTGTCCAGAACTCTCTGAGGATTATACAATAGCTTAGACACACCTAAGCAGTCCATAGCCTAACCATTGAATGGCCTAAACATGCCATGGCCTGAAGCATATTGTGACCCAAGTACACCGCGACCTAAATATGCCATGGCTCAAGTGCGCCATAACCTGAAAACATGCCATAACAAAGGATGGCATGACCTTGAATACCATGGCCAAGTACGCCACAAAGGATGGCATAGGCCAAAATGGCATAGGAACCCATGGCGCCATAAGTTGTGGCGCCGCAAAAGACTCACGGCGCCATGAGCATGGCGCCATAAAAGGAAATCAATATCGTGGCCAAGCATGGCCACGACCACACGAAATGTCATGGCCAGAAAGGTCGTGGCCAAGAGTACCACATGCACGGCCAAAGTGGCCACTCGTGGCGCCACAAGTCATGGCGCCACAAGTCATGGCGCCACAAAACTGTGGCTACTACGGCGCCACGAGCCACGACGTCATGAGCATGGCGCCACAAAAGTGATCAAAGACCGTGGCCAAGTATGGCCATAGCCACATGAGATGCCATGGCCAGAAAGGTCATGGCCAAGCCATAAACACGACCAAACATACAAAGCCAAAGTGGCTACTCGTGGCGCTACAAAGTTGTGGCTACTCGTGGCGCTACAAAGTTGTGGCCACCACGCGTCACAAGTCATGGCGCCACTCAACCTCTGGGCCCATGGGGCGACATGCACATCATGTCCATGCCAATTTCACTTGGCATACTAAGATCCCAAAGCCCCAAGGCGCCATTACATGGGAATTCGTGGTACCAACACCACTATAAAGAGCACAAATCATGTGGCTCCACCATCATGTAATTAGGCCAAACCATAACAAAGTTAACATAAACTAGGCCACCAAGTTGTAAGACGACACCAACAGTGTCAGGAAACCTATTGTGCCAAACTTATGGCCACACAACAGTGTTATGGCCCAACATAAAATAATTATGCAACATCTGCATTTCTACACGAGATATCAAAACATCGCACTGAGGGATCTTTAAGAGTATTGATCTGGCGGTCTACGACAGTTAGAAAGAAATTGATGGACATGGTGGACAGTTACGAAAGATGGTGCTGAGTGGACATGTTCTACACGACTCTATCAGTTACAGAACGAACTCATGTTTTCCACTCTTCCACGACTTCCACATTCTCTGTCGAGAGATAAATAGAGGCTTCCTCTTTTTCCAAGGCAGAAGACCAGAACCTCGGAGCACGAGAACACCTGGGTATTATAGCTCCGGGAACACATTTCTAGCCTTGGAGATTTCCAGTCACACCTACGACGAAGATGTTGAACCCTTACACCCAGAAACATACACTCTTCTCACAGAATCAACCTGATCTCAAATTTCTTTCATTTCTCCCATCCCCAGATCAACCCTTATCCTCTATGTGACCGAAGCAAGGCTTGAACAACCATTGACTTGGCTTAGTCTAGTCTTGTTCGATTTTGATCTCGAACACTAGTACTCATTTGCAGTACAGTGTTTTTCACGTAAAAAAATCTCAACTCTGATAGTTCAAGTTCTAGACCAACATTCCCTCCTGGTTTTGAACCACAAATCGAAAAATTATCAGATGATGCCTCTTCAAGCATCTTAGAGGTTATACCTAAGAAAGTTCGCACTGAAAGGAAGAGATTGGGCATTGTTGTTTCAAAAATTGAGGGATCTAGCAGTGGTACAAGAAGAAACATGGGTAACACAAATCCTAAATGAGTCTACAAATTCTAACATGGAATATAAGGGGTTTATGTTCTCACTCTAGAAGAACCGTGGTTAAAAAGATGATACAACTTTTATAAGCTCCTATCATTATGTTACAAGAAACAAAAATGATGCACTGCTCAGATTGGGCTATTCTGGTGGTATGTTGATCTTACGGGATAAAGATGTTGTTGAAGTGTCTGATTCCTTAGTGGGTGCATATACTCTCTCAGTTGTATGCACTCATAAACATGATAATTTCACATGGATTCTTTCGAATGAGTATGGTCCAAATAAACCTAACAAAAGGCCTGCTTTCTGGGATGAGCTTGAAAATGTATGCAATTATTGGCATCTTCCATGGTGTATTGGTGGTGAATTCAACACTATATATCCTCAAGTGTGAAGAGAAGAAGGGATGTACTAAACTTACAAACAACATGAAAGACTTCATTAGCTTTGTAGAGCAGCGTGATCTTATTGATCTCCCAATGAAAGAAGCAAGATTTACATGGTCGAATGGCCAAGATAATCCTATCATGTGTAGACTAGATATATTTATTCTTTCTCCCCCTTTTGAGATTCAATTCCTTTAGCTTCTCAATTAGCAAATTCTAAACCTACTTCTGATCACATTCCCATAGTTTTAAATATTTCAGATCCTTCTTGGGGACCTACTCCTTTCAGATTTGAGATTATGTGGATTTTGGAAACTGGATTCACTAATATGATTGAGGAGTGGTGGAACTCTTTTTGTTTGCAGGGACTGATAGCTGTGTTTTTTGGCTCAAACTACAAGTACTAAAAGAAAAACTCAAAGAGTGGAACATAATTACTTTTGGTCACACAACAACTAAATTGCACAACATTTTAGCTGAAATTCAGAACTTGGACAATGAAGCTGAAGATGGTGTACTTTCAGAGTTGCAGTTGGCAGAGAAGGTTAAACATAAGGTTGAGTTTGAACATATCACACTGATGGAGGAGACTGCTTGGAGAATATAATCAAAGACAAAATGGCTACAAGATAGTGACAAGAACACTGCTCATTTTATGAGGAATGCATCTGCAAGGAGGAGATATAACATGATAAGGCAATTGTATGTGAATGAAGATCTTACTACTGACAGATTTGTGTTACAGGATCACATTGTAGACTTTTATAAGACTCTGTTCACTGAAGAATAAATCATTAGGCCTTTTATTGAGAATGTGCTTTCTTAGATCCAATGTTCACTGGAGATGAAGTTTATTCTGCTATTAAGGAGCTTGGCCAATATGTTCTTCTTAAAATGTTGGCATTTCTTAAAAAAGGGACATCATGGCTATTGTGAAGGAATTTTGCACTTCTGGTAAGATTGATACAAGATACAACTCAATTTTCATTGCTCTGGTTCCAAAGAAAGACTCTATTGAAACTATAAAGAACTGTAGACTATTTTTTTTTACTAACTAGTGTCCATAAGATTCTTTCTAAGGTTTTGGCTACTAGATTAAAACTGGTTATGAGCAAACTTATTTCACCAGTGCAATGTGCTTACGTTGAAGGTAGGCAAATCATTGATGGAACTCTTATGGCAAATGAATTAGTGGACTCAAGGTTAAATTCTGGTCAAGCTGGTATCATATGTAAAATGGATGTTGAGAAGGCTTTTGACAGGGTTTGTTGGAGCTATCTAGAGTTGGTTATGAAAAAAATGGGATTTAGCACTAAGTGGCGTACTTGGGTGAAATTTTGTTACTCAACTGCTTCTTTTTCAGTTCTAATAAATGGCTTTTCTTTTGGTTTCTTCAAGAGTTCAAGAGGTGTTAGACAAGGAGATACAATCTCTCCACTTCTTTTCAATTTAGCAATGGAGGGTTTTTCTAAATACCTTGACAGAGCTACAAGTATGGGTCTGCGTAGTGGGTTTTCTTGTGCACAAAATGGCTTGATCATTAATCATCTTCATTATGCAAATGATACAATATTCTTTCTTGATGCTAAAAAGAAAAAGAATTACACAACCTTTTCTCCGTGCTTAAATGCTTTGAGTTCATTGATGGACTCAAAGTAAATACTTCAAAAACTA
>JAJJMA010250058.1:786-11498 GCA_023529015.1 Papaver nudicaule
CGTGGGATCAAATACTGGTCATGACATAAAGCCATGTTGCACAAGAACACGATCTCAATCGCTATTATCACTACTAAAGTAGTCGACTATATTTCGAAAGAATAGAGAAAGTAGAAATAGAAGAATATCCATAAAGTCATAACTCCTACTAACCTTTTGTCGATGAAGAATAATTGATGTCTTCTTTGTCTTCACAGTCTTCGTCTTCAAGGTCTCTACTACTCTGTCTATATCCCATTTCCGAAATCTAAACTCTAGAATTAAATTTTGACACCTAAAACTGACAACTAGCTTGACATACCAACGCTAGTGGGTTTGACCGGACAATGCCCTAACAAAATGGATCCCAAAAAAACCAACAATAGTGGTTGATGCTGATGGTTGGGTTACTAGAACTGGTAAGAGAGGAAGAGAGACTCATGATAACTATTCTGTGAGTTCTGTTGAAGATACTATGGATGAGGAAGAAAGTGTCCTACAAGAAATTCCTCTTGGTGATCTCCTAGTAATATTTTTATTAGTGTAAGAGAAAGGAATAATTTACTCATGCACAACAAGTTTATTCTGCTAGAAAGAGGTGGTGAGATTCCTATGGAGCTTATTGATCAGAACAAAGAGAATTTGGGAAGTGATATTGCTGGCAGTTCTAGTCAACAACAAGATAGTGGTGGATCTAGATCATATTTTCAAAAGAAATCCTTCATTGGTGATCAAGGTGCCTCAAGTCTTTTTCCTAAAGTGGCAGAGCTGAAGAAATCTGCTAGGGGTAATGGTTCTCATTCTCCCAAATTTAAGTAATGTTTAAAATAGGAGGTTGGAAGTTGGAACATCAGAGGGCTTAATGATCCTCTAAAATAGACTGAAGTTAAGAAGTTAATTAGTAATAATAATCTTAGTATGATTGGTTTAATTGAGACTCATGTTCGTGACTACAATAAAACTAGAATAAGGAATAACATTAGACCTTCTTGGAATTTCATTGACAATGATTCTCCTGATGATTTTGGGAGGATATGGGTTGGCTGGGATCCTTCTGTGGTTAATGTTAATGTTATTCACTCTGGAGCTCAAGCTATTTTCTTGGAGGTTACTATCAATAATACTCATAATTTCATTATTACTTTTGTGTATGAGAATAATTACTATATCAACAGAAGAGAATTATGAAGATCCTTGGTTGCTTTTGCTGAATTTAACTCTAAGCCTTGGATTTTGATTGGTGATTTCAACTCTTTAGTTTTTCCTTCTGACAGGATTGGTGGTTCTGGTATTTTACCCTTTCACTATCAGGATTTTGCTGAATGTATTCAACTTGCTCATCTCCTTGATATGCCTTTTTCGGGTTGTTTTTACACTTGGTCCAACTGCCAACAAGATGGTAGTATTATTAGGTCCAAGATTGATAGGGTTCTTATGAATATGGAATGGATTCTTCAATTTCAATTGTCTAAGGCTGAATTTCTGGTTCCTGGCATCTCTGATCATTCGCTCCAAGTATTGTTTCTATTTTTGAGAAAAGAAGACATGGTCCTCCTCCATTCAGTTTCCTAATTTCATAACTGAGGATGATAACTTTCTAGAGGCTATGAGACATGCTTGGATTGGTCCTGTTAAAGGAAATCCTATGATACAACTGGTTACTAAGATGAAAAGAACTAAGAAGGTAATCAGTGAGCTTAAGAAGATGAAGTACAGAAATATGTCTGAGAATGTTCTTATAGCTAAGGAGAATATGTGTAAGGCTCAACATCAGTTGCAACTTAAACCTCTTAATCAAGATCTAGCCAGGAGGGAAAGAGATTATGTGCATGAGTATGTTAGGCTTGCTAATTATGAGGAATCTTTCATGAAACAACAGTCTAGGATTAAATGGCTTGATCTTGGTGATTCTAATACTTCCTTTTTCTATAATTCTTTGAAGAATAGAAGATCCATGAACAATATTCTTTCTTTGATGGATATGAATAATGTGCATCTTTCTGAGGATTCTAATATTGCAAGAGAATGTGTTGACTTCTACACTGATTTGTTTGATGAAGGAGAGAAAATCCAGCAGATTGAAGATCCATTTGTTGGTTTGAACTTTGGAAATTGTATTAAGCAAGATGATGTTGCTGATTTAGTAAAGGAGGTTTCTAGAGAAGAAGTGGTGAAAGCTTTGGCTAGTATTGGGTCTAATAAAGCCCCTGGTCCTGATGGGCTGAATAGTCACATCTTTAAAGCTAGTTGGAGTGTAGTAGGGGATGATTTTGTGGCTGCAATCCAAAACTTTTTTAATAAGTCTAAGATTCTCAAAGAAATCAACATCACTTTCATCACGCTGGTTGCTAAGAAAGAGAACCCCACTATGGTTACTGATTTCAGACCCATCTCCTGCTGTAATGTAGTTTATAAATGCATCACTAAGATCTTATCTTTTAGAATGAGGAAAGTTTTGGGAGATTTTATTAGTGATAATCAATCTGCTTTTATAGCTGGAAGATCTATACAAGACAATATTTTGGTAGCTCATGAAATGGTGAGGAACTACCATAGAGAAAAGGGCACTCCAAGATGTACTATGAAGATTGATTTAAACAAAGCCCATGATACTGTTAGATGGGAGGCTATTTTCTATGTCCTGAAAGTTATGGGGTTTCCTCCAAAGTTCACTGAGTGGATTAGACTTTGTATCACCACTGCAAAGTTTTCCATTCTCATTAATGGTTCTCCTTATGGTTTCTTCAGTGCTAAGAGAGGTTTGAGACAAGGTTGCCCTCTATCTCCTTACCTCTTTGTTATGGTTATGGAAATTCTGACTGCCTCCATGATGCAAAAAGTGCAGCTGAAGAAATATGGCTTTCACCCTAGATGTAAGCTCACAAAGCTAACACATCTGTGTTTTGCTGATGATGTTCTGGTCTTCTTTAAAGGCAATGTTGCTGTTGCCAGGAATCTTAATGAAGTGTTAACTAAATTTAGCAGCTGTACTGGTTTGGAAATGAACAGGCAGAAAACTTCTTTGTTTCATTCTTCTGTGGATGCCAATACTCTATATCAGATTATTCAGGTATTGGATTGCACTAAAAGAGAGCTTCCAGTCAGATACTTAGGGGTCCCCCTTCTCTCTACTAGGCTGTCTAAGAATGATTGCTTGCCCTTGGTTGAAAGTCTTAATGTCAGAATCAGATCTTGGAAGGCTAGAGCTCTTGCTTACCCATGAACACTTAGACTTATCAAGCATGTTTTACATGGCATGATATTCTTCTGGTTTACTTGCTTTGTCCTGCCCAAAGGGGTCATTAGAGAGATTAATATAATGTTGAAGAGATTTTTATGGGATGGACTTGACATGGGAAGGAAGCATTGCCCTATCAAGTAGTCTCATTGTTGTATGCCTTTGGATGAAGGAGGTCTTGGTTTAAGAGATCTGTAACACACAAATGTGGCAGCTAATCTAAGGCATATCTGGGAATTAGTGTCTAGGAAAACTACCATTTGGACTACCTGGGTTAGTAAAAACCTCATCAAAGAACAGGATTTCTGGACTATAAAAGTTCCAAAAGAATCTTCTTGGTGTTGGAGAAGGATTCTGGAGTGCAGAGAGATGGCAAAGAATTTAATTGGAGTTGTTGTTGGAGATGGAACTCAGACTAAGTTTCTTGGTGAATGTTGGCACCCAAAAGGGAAATAGAAGACTGGATTGATCAGCATATTCTTGATACTTTAGGGGTTACTTCTAATACTAAAGTGGCTGATTTCATAGCTGAAGGTGAATGGACTTTCCCTTTCTTCATGGAAGATGAAGTGAATGATGTTATATCCTTGATTACTGAGGCTGAGTTTAACATCCAGGAGCATGATCAAATGGTCTGGAAGGTGAGTGATTCTGGAGACTTTTCTATGAAAGATACTTATATTTCTGATCATAACAATATTCCTCCCTGGAATAGTATTGTTTGGTTTAAGAAGCACATTCCCAGGCATTCTTTTATTGCTTGGTTGGCTGTTCACAAGAGATTAAAGACTAGGGCTAAACTTCTGAAGTGGGGAAAGATTCAAGATGCTACTTGTGTGTTCTGCAATGGAGAAGAAGAGACTGAAGATCATTTGTTTCATGGTTGTGGTGTGACTTCTCTCATCTGGAAAGGACTTCTGTTAAAATTGGGTATTTATAGAGACCTGGAAGACAACTGGGATGAAGAGGTTACTTGCTTGGTGAATGAAATGGCAGGTTCTGATCTTATCTCTACCATTAAGAAACTTGCTTTCACTGGGTTCATTTATCATGTTTGGTCTGAGAGGAATAATAAAATCTTTAGAGCTCATTCTAACTCTGCTGACCAAGTGGGGTTTATTATTATTGATGATGTGAGAATGAAGCTGGCTGCTGCAGTTCAAAAGGCTGAGGATAATATGCAGAACAGAAGTATTCTTAATAGATGGAAAGTGAACTGTGTTTACTTAAAAAAGGAGTACATTGAATGCACTTGGAGAGAGCCTGAGGTTGATGAGATTATGATAAATACTGATGGTTCTAAGAAAGTTGAGTCTGGTGGTTTTGGGGCTATTCTCAGAGACCATGAAGGAGCAGTTATCACTGCTGCCACTGGTGGTAGTAAACCTTTATATGTCCTTGGTCATGAACTCCAGGGTGTTGAGTTAGGGATGCATCTTGCTTGTCAGAGAAATCTGAGGAAAGCCCATTTGGCTATTGACTCCATGGCTGTTTACCACTTATTGTCTAGCCAGGATTTGGACCCTCCTTAGAATGTTCTTCAGATATGGAAAAGGATAAAGAGGTTGAGGCAGAGATTTATCTCTTGGAAGATATCTCATTGTTACAGAGAGACTAATAAAGCTGCAGACTACTTGGCAGGTATTCATCCTGGTAATACTTGGTATGAAATAAGGGCTGAAGTCTTCTCTCCAGACTTCAGAGAAATTCTGGCTGCTGATAAGGGAAAGCAGGTGTTCCTGAGAAAAATAAGTTGTACTTAGGTTTTCCTTTTCTGTTTGTGTTTTTGTTTTCCTTTTCCCTTTGTTTTGGTTGGGCTTTTTAGCCTGCGGATTGTACCAAAAAAAAAACAACAACATTGAAGCGCAAACATTTTCCCATAGGCGAAGTTGTGGATGAACATTTTTTGTTTTTGGAGTTGGCACCGGGCATCTATTGAGAAGTCATGTTTTCCACTTTTTGAGTCTTAAAAATTACTGTTTATGTAACTCTAATTTAGAGTTTTTAAACTTACTGCCACATCAATACCTTTCTATTCAAAAGCTTAGTTCATGTTGGTTATTTGATTGTCTTGCTTGGTAATCCTTATAACAATTTCGAGAGTTAAACATGAAAATTGTAAGGTATTTATATTGTAACATGTCACTGACTAAAAAAATCCGTTAGAAGGACATTACACTGTCACTAAGACTATCGACATTACACGGAAGTTAGATACAGAAAAGATACATTGCAAGAGCACCAAAACCCCTACTGCTTAAGAATCAAATAAGATATACAAACGCTTCAAGTGCCTGCTTCCGCAGTGCCGCACCTGATACCACTAATTGTCGTTTTAACTTTCCTCAAACATTCCAGGCATTACGTATGTATCCCAAGATTCACAAAACCATTGTAAAATTAGGTTCAAGATCACCACATCCGAACAAACCGATTAAAATCGCTGCATAAATGCTAGAGTACTTGGGCATCCCGGCCAGATCAGACTACATAATTCAACCATACCAATATTCCAACTGTCTTTTTTTTTTTTTCCTGATTGGCTATTTTAGGACCCGCATTCTATTAGGGAGACTCCCCTAGTGAGACAAAATAGAGATATTTTGATGGTAATTAGAATCACCCCTTATATTTGGATATGATTAGTATTAGTGATTTTAATTAGGTTAGCTATGTTATTGTTAATTATAATGGCTAAATAACCTCTCCTCCATGTTTTCACCACGCCGCCACCACCACCACCACCACTTCCTCCCCATCACCACCATACTTGGAAGTTGTAATCTTTTCTCTCCATGTTTTCACCACCATCACTGCCGGCACCAAGGCCTCTCCCACCGCTGCCACCACCACCATCGTCTGGGTTACTCAATTTTCGTCTGGTTTAGTACATTTCTGTTTCGGTTGTTTTTTTTTTTTACACTAAATTCGGTTAGATTGGTTGTGACAACTTAGCAAACTCAATTTCGTCTGGATTTAGTCCATTTTCGTTTGGATTTAGCCCATTTTCTTCTGGATTTAGCCATTGCTCTTTCGGTTGGATTTTTTTAACACTAAATTCGGCTAGATTGGTTATGGCAACTTAACAAACAAAATTTCGTCTGGATTTAATTCAACAAATCCAGTCGTAACTAATTTTCGTCTGGATTTAGGTCAACAAATCTAATCGAAACTTATTTCCGTCTAGATTTTGGTCGAAAAATCCAACCGAAACAACATATATTTTCGTCTGGAAATGTTTTACTAACCTAACGAAAGTGCTGCCATGAGTGGTTTCGTCTGGATTTTTGAAACTAACCCAACCGAAAATTGTTGATTCTAACCTAGAACATGAATCTATAGTGCAAAATTCATGTATGATATTTCTAATTTAGATGTACCTGATGCCCATCTCTGTCGATTTTCGAGGTGGAGACTTGATTGTTTTTGTTGATAACTGATTGCCCTTCTTCATCTTTTTTTTCAATCAGTTTTTTTTCTCAATCAGTTTCAGTAATGTTGAATTGATGATCAAAATTGGAAAGAGAAGGAGAAAAAGACGCGGCGGTGGTGGCGACGGTGGAGGTGGCGGTGGTGATGGCAGCGGCAGTGGTGGTAGCAGCGGGGGTGCTGGTAATGGTGGTGAAAACATGGAGAAGAAGATGATTTGGCTGATTAGGTTTTAGTTTTTATGTGATTAGGTTTTCACTTAGGACACCCCTTATAACACACCCTAGGATAGTAATATTGTTTTGGGGTCTCTCTAAAAGTAGGGGGGTCCCTAAAATAACCAATTTTTTTTCTGGGATAACCATTTTTTAAACCCAGAGACCAACAAAAGCAACCCGTGGAGAGAAAAAAATGATCTGAGGCGATTTAAAAAAACCCAACCCTAGAAAACTAAAATTTTGATTTCTCTCAAACCTTTCTTCCAAATCCAATGATTCTTTTTGCGTTCAATTCTTCTTCTTGCACTCTATTGAATTGTGGTTGTAATTGGGTGTTAGTTGTTTAGAGAGTAGTTTTTGATGGGTACTGTGAATGGGAATGAGATTGAAGAGTTTCCGCCATTGATTTCAAGGGCTTCTTCGTCAAGAAAAAATGGAGTGGGTAATGTGAACTGTTCAAGTGGTGGGTTGGAGAAGTACGTTGATTCTAATTCAAATACTTCTCTGGCTGGTGGAAAATGGGGCGATTTCAAAAACCCTAACCCTAGTTCTAAAAATTGGAGGAGTATTTTTCCAGTATTTAGGCCTGTAATCCCTCAACCAAAGATGAAGTTTACTCCTCCAACTGAGAAACGAGAAGAGATTAGTATCTTCTTCAACTGAGAATTTTTCAGGGGGAGTTAGAAATTGTGAAAATTTGGTGGTGGGTTTCTTTGTGGGGAAAAGATGTCCATTCACTGTTGTTCAAAAGGCCATAAAGGAGTTATGGAAGCTCAATAAGGAGGTAAGCATCAAACTTTACGGCAATTGTGCTTTCATTTTTGATTTCAAAGATGAAGAAGATAGAAGAAATGCTCTAGAAACAGGATCTTTCTTCATTGGTGGTCATCTGTTTTCGTTGCGGCCTTGGACTCATCTTCTTGAGAAATCAATTTATGAGATCAAGACCGTTCCTATTTGGGCAAAGATATTTGGGGTTCCTTTGCACATGTGGAATAATGATGGGTTGAGCTTGATTGTAAGTTTTGTTAGGGTTCCTTTGTTTGTGGATAAATGTACAATCAACAAGGATAGACTCGCCTATGCAAGGATCTGTGTTGAGATTGAAGTAGACTTCAATTACCCTGCGAGCATTCCTATGTTGATAGATGGTAAGATATCAATGGAACTACCAGTTGAGTATGATTGGAAACCTCCAAAATGTGATATATGTAAGGTTTTTGGGCACATAGTCAAGAACTGCTCAATGAAGAATAATACAAGGTAGATTCCCCCAAAAAAATTGGTGGTTCATCCGGTTATTGATGATTCAAATAAGGAAAATGGACACAAAGTAGTTGAGGGAGATTTGACCTTGGTTGTTCCTGCTGCCAATGAAAGAATTGAAGTAATTGAAGGGGTTCGAACAACTACAAGTGGTACTGGTGCAACTGCTAGTATAAGCAACATTGGTGCAAGTGAAATCAGTGCTGGTGGAATTGGTGCAAAAGGCACCGGTGGGTTTCAGTTAGCTGTTGTTCAGCCCATGGCTAAATGCAAATCTCCAGCTAAATCTAGTATGCCCTCTAGCTCAAAGAGTGGATCAGGAGTTGGTGGAGCAGGAGTGGGGGTACCTTCAGCTGTAACTAATTTGAAGGACGCATAGGCAAAAAAGTGTGAAGGAAGCTCACAGGGAGACTGGATTGAAGTGAAAGGAAAGAAGAAGATCAATTCAGGTAAGTCCCCTTCTCCCAAAAGAAATCCATTTGTGGTGTATAGTGATTTCAAGGACGAAAGTAGATTTCCAATTAATAGAACCAAAGAAATGGAGGCTAGGAAGGTCGTCACTCCTTCTAGGATGGTGGTTGATAGAACACATTCTCAAGAGAGAGTTGTAATAGAAAATGATCAGGAAGAAGAGAGTGATGATGTGGATGATTGTGAGTTTGAGAAAAATGTGAAATTTATGTCTATTGAGGATTCTATCGATAAGAGAAAAGAGAGGGAGCTTAACCGGCATAAATGGAATGGAAATGTAGCTAGCACTAGCACAAGCAAAGAGAGCTTGTTTTACATTTTGTATTTTGGGGTGTTTGTTCAGGTTCATTGAGTTTTGGTTGCTTATTTGTGTTTGTTGGGTTTGAGGTGTGTCTCTACCTACTTGTCGCGCCTCGACGCTTGTTATCCACATTTTCTTAATCAATAAAGCTAATCTTTCTCCTAAAAAAAAAAAAAAACCCAGAGACAAGTTTTCATTTATAGAATAGTGATCAATCAAGATAAGAGAAAACATAATTATTATCACATGAATTTGAATCGTAATTTGCTTCACTGTTGCTTAAATTCCTAAAACCAAATAACACGAATCCAAGACTAACCAAATTACACTCTTAAACCAATAAAACCAAATAAAATTAACCAAATCTACTTCATGTCAGCAAACCCAGTAGATATAATAAAAGAAATATACTTCTATTATTAACATATATTTACATCGATACATATGTATCATAATCGATCAAAAAATTAAATATATCACGACTTATTACAACAAAAACACAGACTTTGAATATATCCTAAAGCATGAGACAATTACATACCTGAAAACAAAATTTTCGTCAGACGTTACTTGTTCTTCCTATCAAAGGAAGGGAAACTTGTCTAAACTCTTTCAAAAGCTTGAATTGAGATTTGAGACTCCAAAATTACTGTGGGAAAAGAAAAACGAGAGATAGAGATTGGACAACGAGATACTCATGATATATGAAAGAAAAGACCCAGTACACAACGAACTATTTCTTGTTTTAACTACAGGTCTAAAGCGCTATCTCTTGTTCTTAAAGATGAGAGAAAGTGAAGAAAGAGGTGAGGTTTTATTAGATCCTAAATGGACGGATGAAAAACAATAGAAAACAAAGTACATACATCTACAGTTCTGGCTCAACAAAATGCTACAGAAAATTAGGCAAAAGTCAAAAGCCGTTCATTGGTTAATTTCCTTGCCATGTAGGATGCGTTTTTTTTTTGACTTGGAATCAGAAGAGAGGAGAAAGAAGAGATGCTATTAAAGTATAAGATTGATTAATAACCTGGCTAAATTTGTCCCTATTGGGGAGTATTTGGCCCCATGAAAAAATAATTCTAGTGGATACTATGAAGTAAAATCAAAAAACCCCTTATAAAAAAGGATCATTATGCCCTTGACAAGTTAGATAATGACTTAACCTAAACTAAAATCATGATTTTTATATGTTCTCTTCTTCTTTCTTTCAAAAAAACAAAATGTTGTCTTCTTCTTCCTCCTCTACCCACTACAGCGCCGCCACCAACAACAACAACTGCCGCCGTCGCCGGTTTAATTTTTGGGTTAACAATTTCAATTTGTTTGGGTTTCATCTAATTGAATTTGTGTTAGTCGGGGTTCTTAAAAACAAAACTCATTCAGGTATATAGAATTGTATCTACGAAACAAGTAGGGAAGGATAATAATTTGGGAGATGATCAAGATATGATGATTAATGAAGAAGAACAAACAACTTAGATGAACAAACAACTCAAGTTGTGGAACTACTGAAATCTGCTTGTTGAGAGATTTTCGAAGAGACAGGAAGTATGGGTATTGTAATTTCTTTATTACAATCATAAAGGGAAAAAGTGAGGCTGTTCTGTTGGTTATAATGGTGATTGATAGAAGATGGTGATGGTCAGACCTTTTATTGAATTAAAAACATTGGGTTGATGTCTATTGTATGATTGTTGCACGGATGAATACGAAGCTACTGTGTTTATGTAATATGCAGGGAAGGAGCTGTGGTATATAAGAAAATTAAATTGCACTCACCAATTATCAACAGAAATCACGTACTTAA
>JAJJMA010250069.1:0-17223 GCA_023529015.1 Papaver nudicaule
TGCCAATTCTTCTTCAACAATGATACTAGAAAGTTGACACTAAGCTGAACATTCTGGAAGATCTGCTTCTCCTCCATACCCAGGTTACCAACAGCAACACCCATACATAAAACTTTTTTCAATTGAAACTTAACCATGGCCTTGGTTTCATTAACCTTGGCTTCCAATGACTCCTGATGAGTCACAAGAGTTGGAAATTTACCTACATTGCATAGCATTGAACAAACACAATTAGCAATGACTATGTTGGTAGATGCCTGGTATGAGATTAAGCAGCAGCAGCAACATATAACAAATACATAGTTGTTGGTAGGTATACATGCCTGCCTTATTAAGACCGGGCCCAAGAAGACGAGGAATCTGCTTGATAACAGCTTCAGAGGCTAGAAAAGCATGGAACTTCTTTGCAAGCTTCTTGACCAATTTCTTGTTCTTGTTAAGCTTCTTTAAACCTTCAACATCCATGTACTCCAGACCGATCTTCTGAGCCTGTGTTATTACAGGAGATGGAAACAAATTTTTCAGCTCATAATTAAATTTTCCCTTTTAACTTGATATTTTGAGAACTCAAGCAAATAACTAACACATAATCAAATGAATTTGTAGCCTCAGAAGCTGTTATCGAGCAGATTCTGAGAAAATGGCTTTCTGAGATGTCAATTAATATAAGACCCTAAATCAAATACTAGTGTGATTGAACCCTCGGAAGTTATTGTCCCTGTCAGGATCTAAGAAAATGCAAACAAGCTGTGACGCGCTACCATATAACATCCTGACCAAAAAAAAACTACTAAGACTACGTGCGTCAATCAAGTCAATATGCTACATATATAAGAAAGCAATGCAATAAAGAGCAAAGCTTACCTCCTCAACATGCTGAGCATCTCCAAGCATGCAGACTTTCATCTTAGGGCGGGGAATATGTGGCAACTTTACTGAACCGCTGAAACGCTTGTCCTTTTGAGGGTCATAGTTCTTCAGACCAATCTGAAGTTCTACTGTCTCGGTGAACTTACGCTTTTTTGTAGTAGCTTCTGTATTGATCTGGGAGATTGCTTCCCTCAACACTTCACTCTGAAGCTTACTACAATAGCATGAAACAAATTAAACCAATTCAAAACTTAGTATCTTGATACAAACCTAGAACGGGACATGCGTGCCATATGGCATCTATTTGGTATAGAATTTACAACATTAGCAAATACAGATAAGATTAAGTATTCAGGACAACAACATCTGTAGATAGCACATTTAGAGGATAAAATCTTGAAACTATACAGTTTATGCTTCCAACTTAATATACTTGGCATCAGTTTAAGGACCCTAATGAATACACAGCACGTAAAATATGAGGCATAGAAAACAAACACACTACAAAATCCAAGCAAAATGAGTTAAACATTACTGAATAACAGCATACAATGAATAACAGCATACCTCATGGTTTAACTATTTTCCTGATACCAACTTCTACCCTGTTATCAATACCAAACAATTAAACAAATTAGTCACACCAGAAAACAAAAAGAAGAAAGAAAGGACAGCGATTACAGAACTGGTGCTATCAGAAATAGATCTACTCCAAAGAATTATGTAACCTTGTATTAATCTAAGAGAAATCTACCAAACACAGTGATTAAGCGGCCGTAAAACTAAACTGCAGCTAGCAGCAGAAAGTAGAGATGAGATAGAGAACGAACCTATGAGAGAGGGAAATGAACCAACTAGGGTTTCTGTATTATTTTCCTTTATATGGGAGGCGAGAAGGGTTTAGGGCGTCAGTCTTGGATTAAGACTCGTATTTGGGCCAAGCTTTTTTCGGCTCTTCTTAAGCCCATTACGCAAATGCCCAACCAAGGTAGCAAATCTCGGTGGGCTGAGCAAAACATCTCATTCGTGCTTCCGCGGGTGGATTTCCGATATACCAAAAGAAAAACACCTCACTCGAATCAATCTGCACTTCCGCGGGTGGATTTCCGATCCGCCTCTTCTTTTTCTTTTAGTCGATATAGAAGAAATGAATTGATCATAAAAGAAGGGATACAAAAAAAGTACCACCCAAGATGGAATGTGCATGTAAAAGTAAAACAGAAAGAAAGGAAAAAAAATAATACAAGAGCTAGTAAAAATAAACAAAAGAAGTCAAGGAGACTTGAAATAAATCTCTTTCCAATTTACCATCACCGTTTGAAAGGAGACATCCGCAAATTCTTGATAGTTTGAATCATTTGAGGAATAGTTTGCTGGCGCGTTTGGTTGCAGAATTTACGTTTTCAGGGGATTTATAATTCCAGGGGATTATAAAACCCGGGATTTATGTAAATACCTGGCGCGTTTGGTAACTCAAGAAAAAATCTCTGGAAACTGTCAAATCTTTTGTTTGAAATTCCATGTACTGTTTGGCAAACCTAGGATTTACACAAATGGTCTGTTTTGAAATTTCATATTAACTATCTCGTCCTCAACTTAGTTTGTGGATTTAAAATCTTTGATATTAAAAATAGATAACTATGTGCTTAGTGTGCAACCATGCAAGCATAAGCAAAAACAAAAAACACATATCTAGAAACAACAGTACTAGTTAGCTACTTACGATACAAAAAACAAGACCCTATCATTTTGGTGATGAATCAAGAAGTCCTAAGAACCAGAACAAACTACATAAACAATACTGCAAAACCCACGTTAAAACATAATCAAATGAAGGAAGATGTATTAAAAATCAAACTTGACATCATATGATATGAATAGGGTTTACCTTTGCAGCTTCAACAAGAAATGATAAATATGGCGAGATGATGGCGGGAGGAGGCGGAAATGTGGAGGGGAAAGATAACTAAACCGATGATTTTATATGGGATTTTAGGGTTTAACTTTGGTGGGGCCACAAATCCCTTGGAAAGTTTCCAAGCAAATAACAGGGGGGGAGGTGTTACTCGATTTGGAGGATTTGCTGGGAAAGTGTTTCCCAGGGGAAACATGAATACAAGGGATTTTGGCAAACAAACGGGCCAAGGGATTTATAATTCTACCAAATCCCTTGGTCCCATGAATCCCCTCTCTAAAATCCTGCATCCAAACGCACCGTCTTGTTGTTGAAAACTCTAGCATTACGTTCTTTCCAAATGCACCAAAGAATAACTTGAAGGATTAAATTCCACAATCGGTGATCACGAGCTACGCCATGAACCAATTGCCAAGAAAGAATGGTTGTATCAAATGTGTTAGGCATTGTATAAAAATACTTCAGTTTGGTGAAGAAATATGACCACAACTCCTTAGCCAAAGAACAGTGCAAAAACATATGAACCGAGCTTTCATCTTCCAAACAAAACAAACAACTGCTAGGAACGTCCATGCCTTTTTGGAGGAGATTATATGGCGTCGAAAGCTTTTAATGTAACAAACACCAAAGAAATAAACTGATCTTTGGGGAGTCTTCAATTTCCAAATGTAGATGGTGAAAAATGGAAGAGGGATAAAAATGTAAAATGTCCTTCTGTTATGCCTTGACAAGAGGCGATTGTCTACTCAGACAGACTTTTATAGTTTTAGAATACAACATGTTTTGCAAAACTAAATATGCTCCCAATGAGTTATCTCTTATAGCTCCCCGGGTGGAGAGAATAATATCATAGCGCGACGCTAAACAGCCCACCAACACATAAAACCACCAATTTACTTCATGCCGACATCGCTTCGTCCTCGACATCAGAACTAAATTGCTCACTGGTACTATGGTGGAGAATTGATGGAAACACACCCTCTCGAGTTTAATCCTCAATATTTAGGAACCTCAGGCCCTCCCCTAATTTCGGTCAAGATAGAGACGCACCCTCTCGGGTTTCCTCTTAAAATATGACTCAACATCTGAGTCTCAATGAAAAACCTCAGAAACATCGTAGTTCTAGGTCTATACAGAACTCTCTGAGAAGTATACAAATACAACATCCTAAACACACTTAGGCAAGTCATAACTTAACACAGAATGGCCTAATATGCCATGGCTAAGCATGTCATGGCCTAAAAATACGCCATAGCCCAAGTACACAAACATGCCATAGTCAAAGATGGCGTGGCCAAATACATCACAAATATTGCCTTGGCCAAAGGCCAAGGCCGTGGCCATAAAGCCATGACGCCAAAAGAATTTCCTTGGCCAAAGGCCAAGGCCATGGCGCCATACTCATAGCGCCACCAAATATGCCTTGGCCAGAGGCCAAGGCCGTGGCCACAAGGCCATGGCGCCACCAAATTTGCCTTGGCCATGGCGCCATGCTTATGGCGCCACAAAATTTGCCAAAGGTCGTGGCCATAGCCACGGCCACATACATCATTACCAAATTCATGCTAGGCCAAGGGTCATGGCGCCACAAAATTGTGGCCACCACACGCCTATGAGCCATGGTGTTACGAGCAAGCCTCTATGCAGACAATCTGGGTTGTGGCCACACTTGGTTACACAAAACGCCATAAGCAGAAGAAATCATGGCCACACTATAAACACATGGCCACACAACGTTAATGTAGCCTAACTTAACACAATTAT
The DNA here is from genome assembly GCA_023529015.1 of Papaver nudicaule. Lineage (NCBI taxonomy): Eukaryota > Viridiplantae > Streptophyta > Magnoliopsida > Ranunculales > Papaveraceae > Papaver > Papaver nudicaule. Next base: position 4,550 of record JAJJMA010250069.1, read on the forward strand.
GCAATATCTTCATATTACACGAGATATCAAAACATCACACGGGGGGATAACTTTAGGGATATTGGTCTAGCGGTCTACGGCAGTTAGAAAGAAATTGATGGAGATGATGGAAGCTACGAAATATGGTGCTGAGTGGACATGTTCTGCAAGACTCTAACAGTTACAGAACAAACTCATGTTCTCCACTGTTAAGATGAGGGTACCGAGTACACCACTAATCTTTTATTTTAGTCCATCTATAAGTCAAACCTTAACCGGTTCCTGAAATCAAGAACTCAAGAACAAGATACTCAAGAACAAGATCTCTTTCAGATCTGATTGATTCACACAAGGGAGTCAATACAAGAATTCGAAAGACTATGTCAACCAACCAAGGACGATACTTTAATTATATAAGATGACTCGAATATAATGCGGAAGTAAAGTAAAGTACACACAAGATTTTGTTAACGAGGAAACTACAAACTCGTAGAAAAACTCTGGGACCTAGTCCAGTTTTGAATACTCTTAAGAATTAAGCCGCCAACACACCTACTCTCAGACTTCGGACTAACTGGTGCAGACAATATGACCCTAATACGACTATTAGTCACAAAGATTTCCCCTCAGTATTCATACGCCTCCAACCACAGAAAGGTGGTCACGCACATGTACTCCCCTACGTAAACAGACGCCCGTTACTGTCTTACGCAAGAGTTGCCTCACAGCCCGTCACGAGGACTATCGCTACCCAACCTCCAATTGGACGATTACAACCTTATGGACAACAACCAAATAGCGGCAGGTCAAATCGCTAGATGATATCCTTGGTAACTAACAGATATTTCACCGAAGTCTTTTCACACCAAGAGCGAGGATATTGAGTTTACTTAGGCAATAAACACCTCGAGATATCGATCAAGGTTTCAAAACCTAAACTCCCGAAAGAGCAACCTTGTCGTCCCAGTTGGAATCAAGCATATAGCTGTAGCAAGTACGATATGATATGACCGTGAAGAACGATGTACCTGCAAAGAACAAATCCAATAACAACGATCTTGATTCCACTCAATATCTATAGTTTGGCACACAAACCGAAAGCGGCTTGCTGACAAATCCAGGTTAATAGATAAAGAGTATGTTCTAATCACAACGATCTTGAGTGGCCTTATATCAGAAGAGAAAGACCTTAGAATAAACAAGATCGTTGGGTTTGATAAGCGTGATAGAACACAACACAAGTGCAATACAAAGAAGACTGGTAAACATAAACTAGTTTCCCGTAAGAGGTACTTCTAGGCTTCTCGATCCCAAGAGAAGACTTTCACGTAATTCTAGACCGAGAGCAAAAGCTCAAAGGTAACTGGAAAAAAAAACGACAACACAAGCTTACAATTTCGAAGAAGATCTTGGCCAAGGGGATAAATCTTTCAGGAGAGATACCACTCCTATTTATATTGACTAAGGCTTTAGCTTTGAAATGAGGCAAAGTTAATTTCGGAAATTCCACAAACCACATTTACATAATAGTTCTGAAATTCCCCATTTAGTCTTATAGCTTTTAATGAGGACTAATACTCTAGCATTTTACATTTAAGAAAGATATATTCCATAAAGAAAATATATTTTCGAAACATGTTTAGCCAAGAGCAATCAAAGCAAATAATATCTTAAGGTATATTTGGATATTTCTTTTTAATTCGAAATATAGCACTTACCAAATATGATCCATGGGAAAGATCTCAATTCGAAAACGTGTCCTTAGTTACGAAAATCTCCTTAGATATTATTACTTCCAAATGTGGTCACCAGCTTTAATAATGTCGACAATCCGACATAAGTGTGAGTCACAATCTCTCTTACATTGGCTCATATAAATATATGCAATCAATCCGACAGAGCCAGACTAGGTAAGAAGAGACACAATACTGTGATGGATCAAATCTCGTAGTACTACCGAGATAACATCACATTGCTATATCCAACTCGAAAAGGTTTTAGGAAAAACCTTTATATTAACTTAGAGACAGAGAAGAAAAGAAAGCTCTAAGCAATATTGGAACGCCATAACTACACACTAATACCACAAATGGTAAAGCGGAGTTATCATAAGACACACTGATCACAAGTGATCAAGTCATAACGTAAAGCTCAAGCTGAGAGTTATGTTTATGTCTTTTGTAGTACAAGTGTAAAAATAATGGATTCGCGTTATTTAGATTCACTAACCTGTTGAATGATGAAGCCGGATGTCTTCGTTTGATCTTTAGTCTTTCTTCAACTCTTCAACCAGTGATTCTAAATCCTACCAAAATTTTCCACAACCTAAAGCTAACTCTCACATGACTTCACCTAAATGTGTGTTGTTTAGCGGTCGAGTTTTGATCACTAAAGTTGACAACTAAGCTTGACATACCAACACCTAGTGAGGTTGACCGAGCCATGTCCTAACAATCTCCCCCTTTGTCAATTTTAGTGACAAAAACTCTTTACATGGATGAACGAGAAATTTCAAACCTAAGTTCTACGCTTCGAGTTCTTCTACTTAGCTTGACAGCACACCAATAGTACCTGCAAAATATGTCAGTCTGCAAACAATATATGTACTATTGAAAAATATTGATAACTAATACACTTACTCCCCCTAAATGTAAGTTCGGATGTCTATCAATCTCCGACGTATTGTTATCACCTGTAGCACAACGCGAAAGTCTACAGTGCTTTTAACATCAAGTGTTACTCCCCCTTAGTTCATGTTTTCATTCATTTTTCAATATACGCGCAGGCATTTTTCTCCCCATATGACACTGCTTTGTCAAAGACCAAACACTGACCGAAGTCAAGATATCAATATTTATCCCCCTTTTTGTCAAAAATAATTGACAAAGGGTCTCGAAAATATCTGGGTACGAGATAAATGCTCAAGTTCAGAGAACTCGATTCAATATATAAGAATGATCGCAATCACATGGGTCAACATTTCGATAAGTTACACAATATATATATATATATATGATAAGCTCAAGCAACCTGTCAGGAAATACAAAAGATATAAGCAGATAACAATTATTTTCCTTATATATTCCACAACCACGCTCCCCTAAAGATATATTTCTATTAAGAACAAGTTCACAAAAGAACTCTCCCCCGTTGGTTGTCATTCCCTCGGACATGAGAACAACGGAACAGTCTTTACCAGATAAAGACTTAGACTTGGTTTTGGGTTTTCGAACACGTCCGTAGTCATACTAGATTATACCAAAACCATTGATTTATGCGTATACTATAACTCCTAGTCAAAAAGACACAAGGATATCCAATAGTATTGTGACTAGTATAAAATCCATATCCTCCTTACATAGTTATACTCATACCTGCAACACAATCGTTGGTACAAACATAACAGCCACAAACATAAGGAGGCCTATGATATCAAGATATTAAAACAATAAAAATCAGCTTCATAAGAGATAAAAGATTATCTTGATAACCTGCAACATTCATTCATAATAGATTCGGAAATATTAACTCAATGTTGCATTCGAAACTCACGTACTATTTAGGTTTTCTGATTTTCAAATTTTTATATTTTTCAGAAAATTGATTTGAAACTGCGTGAACAATTACAACATACACACACATATATATTTTTAATTTTTCAAATAATTTTCATGGGCAGATTCAAGTCAGACGCAAGTAAATAATAATAATTTTTCGAATCAACTATTCATAAACGGAATCGAAACATGCGTAAGAAAATACTAGTTCTTATTTTATTGTATCATAGTTTCGAGAACATTTATAGACCATTTTGCTGCATTTAGAAAAGTTCATTCAGATTTTGACACAGGATTCTGCGCTTCAGTTTTAGCCTTGAACAATTCTCCAAGAAGATAGACTTGCTGATTCATAATTGTATCTTGCATCTGAACAGTTTTAGTGAAGCAATCAACGAGAACACGCATATCAAGTTTGATTTGCTCCCATGCAGTAGCAGATTGTTCTACAAACATGTTGTTTCTCTGTTCCAGTTCTTCCTTCTTTGCAGCATAGTATCTTTTTCTTTTGTTTTTACCAACAGGTTTCTTATCATCAAGAGATAGATCAGTGATACCATTGGAGACAGACACAGCATTGAGAGCATTAGAGGTAGAAGACACCAATTCAGGATTCATGGTAGTCTTTGAGAGAAATCTCACACACCATTTATACTTATATTATCAAAGATATATAAATATTTCCAGGAATATCTCAAAAGGATTTTTCGAAACTAATCAACAAATATTTTCGAACTTTGTTTTAAATACAGAATAATTTTTCGAAACATTTTTTCCAAAAATAAATGATTCAAAGAGATTTAAAAATATACAGAGGATCTCCTTTTTTTTATTTAAACAATTTTCCCCTTTTTTTTATTTTAAAAATAAATCAAAAAAAAATAATTATTTTCTTAGTTCGAAATACTTGTATTAGTTTCCCTTTTGAGTATGAACTTCTCACCTTCTGTCTCACAAGAGTTGATAGAAGTTGAATTTGAAGATAGAACAAGGGATGAAGACACAAGAGTTGTCGTTCTGGAACTGTTAAGGTGATCAATAAGTTTATTGGTCTTCCTTTGTAACCATTTAGCATATTTTACTTTCTTTTTAAAGATCGTGCAATTGTTAAAGGTATGACAGTTTGTTTTACAGAATAAGCAATATTGCTTTTCCGGATCGATAGAATCAAGCATAGGAGTATCCTCTTGATTGTTTAAACAAGTCATCGAATCTGCAGAAATAGATACAGTATTACCAGATACAACAACAGTAAATGCCAGGTTCGAAACCTCCTCATAATCAGTCTCATACGCATCTGAAGATTCGTCTAGTGTTACTGCCAGGGCTCATGTACCAGTGTATTTCCTGGTATTTGGACATTCTTTCGAATAGTGACCGAAACCTTTACATGTAAAGCATTGAGGTTGGTCATCACTGTCTTCTTTTGGTGGAACCCTTTTTGGAGTAACACGATCATGACGTCGATGTGTGGTGGAAATATTTTTAACGAACCTCTTGTTTCGTCGTTTAAGTATATCCCGAAATTGTCTAGTAAGAAGAGACATAGTAGAGTTTAGTTCTTCCTCAGATTTTTCGTCCAAGACATGATCACATTCAGTGATGGGATTATGTTTTCTCTTTTCAGAAGATCCTATATCATTCCTTTTAGCATTGAATACAATGTTGTCTCTTTTTGACACATTGTGCTCATGGTCGAAAATTCTGAGTTTACCTACCAGTGTACTTCGGGTGAGTTTGGACAAGTCAGTATTTTCTTCCAGGATTGCGTGCTTTTTAGCTTCGTACCTGGATGGCAGATACTTGAGTATCTTACACACGATATCCTTCTCTGGAATAGCTTTGCCTAAAGAGAATGAGGCATTAACTAATTCAGATAGTCTAAGGTGGAATTCCTCAAAGGTGGCGTCATCACTCATACGAAGATTTTGCCAATCTGAAGCAAGAGTCTATAGTCGGGCTTCCTTTTCAGAGGTATTTCCTTCAAATACGGTTTCCAGGATGTCCCAAGCCTCTTTCGAGGTTTCACACGTAGACACGTGATGATAGAGATCAGGAGTGACCGCATATGGCATTTAGTCCATCGGAATTTTTCTTAACTTTTGTCTGCTCATCGCCTTCTTGATCAACTAGTTCTTTATATTCGGACGTAGAACCAGTTTTAAAAGGACGAGAGTAGCCTTTGACAACCAACGTCTAGGTTTCAAAGTCTGTAGACAAAAGAAAGGACCGCATAGCGGATTTCCACCAGAGATAGTTTGTCCAGTCAAATCTTGGAGGTACGTTGACTGAACTAGAATCATTATTCTTATTCATGGTTATTCTTATAGGTTGGATCGAGCCAAACACAGACTGTTAGATCTTAAGGTGTTTGCCTGCTCTGATACCAATTGTTAAGACGAGGGTACCGAGTACACCACCAATCTTTTATTTTAGTCCACTTATAAGTCAAACCTTGACCGGTTCCTGAAATCAAGAACTCAAGAACAAGATCTCTTTCAGATCTGATTGATAAACACAAGGGAGTCAATACAAGAATCCGAAAGACTATGTTAACCAACCAAGTACGATACTTTAATTATATAAGATGACTCGAATATAATGAGGAAGTTAAGTAAAGTACACACAAGATTTTGTTAACGAGGAAACTACAAACTCGTAGAAAAACCCCGGGACCTAGTCCAGTTTTGAATACTCTTAAGAATTAAGCCGACAACACACCTACTCTCAGACTTCGGACTAGCTGGTGCAGACAATATGACCCTAATACGACTATTAGTCACAAAGATTTCCCCTCAGTATTCCTACGCCTCCAACCACAGCAAGGTGGTCACGCACATGTACGGCCCTACGTAAACAGACACCCGTTACTGTCTTACGAAAGAGTTGCCTCACAGCCCGTCGCGGGGACTATCGCTACCCGACCTCCAATCGGACGATTACAACGTTATGGACAACAACCAAATAGCGGCAGGTCAAATCTCTAGATGATATCCTTGGTAACTAACAGATATTTCACCGAAGTCTTTTCACACCAAGAGCGAGGATATTGAGTTTACTTAGGCAATAAACACCTCGAGATATCGATCAAGGTTTCAAAACCTAAACTCCCGAAAGAGCAACCTTGTCGTCCCAGTTGGAATCAAGCAGATAGTTGTAGCAAGTATGATATGATATGACCGTGAAGAACGATGTACCTGCAAAGAACAAATCCAATAACAACGATCTTGATTGCACTCAATATCTATAGTTTAGGCACACAAACCGAAAGCGGCTTGCTGACAAATCCAGGTTAATAGATAAAGAATATGTTCTAATCACAACGATCTTGAGTGGACTTATATCAGAAGAGAAGGACCTTAGAATACACAAGATCGTTAGGTTTGATAGACGTGATAGAACATAACACAAGTACAATACAAAGAAGACTAGTAAACATAAACTAGTTTCCCGTAAGAGGTACTTCTAGGCTTCTCGATCCCAAAAGCTCAAAGGTAACTGAAAAGAAAAGTGTCAACACAAGCTTACAATTCCGAAGAAAAGCTTGGCCAAGGGGATAAAGCTTTCTGGAGAGATACCACTCCTATTTATATTGACTAAGGCTTTAGCTTTGAAATGAGGCAAAGTTAATTTCGAAAATTCCACAAAGCACATTTACATAATAGTTCCGAAATTCCCCATTTAGTCTCATAGATTTTAATGAGAATTAATACTCTAGCATTTTACATTTAAGAAAAATATATTCCATTGAGAAAATATATTTTCGAAACATGTTTAGCCAAGAGCAATCAAAGCAAATAATATCTTAAGGTATATTTGGATATTTCTTTTTAATTCGAAATATAGCACTTACCAAATATAATCCCTGGGAAAGATCTCAATTCGAAAACGTGTTCTTAGTTTCGAAAGTCTCCTTAGATATTATTACTTCCAAATGTCGTCACCAGCTTTAATAATGTCGACATTACTTCCTTGGTATTGCTGGGCTAACTAGACGAACCTAGGTGGAAGTGGGATCTGGTCCAACGTGGTTCAACGTTCCGCATAAATGTATCATAACAAACGTGGATAAAGCCTTGTGTGTTAAGCTTAAGTGAACACATTGGTTCAGACATTCCGAATCACGCGAAAAGATATACCATTGGAAGTACGGTGCGAGATTCCACGAGTAACTAGCAAAATGTTAAATCTCCTGAATTCTTGATTCCAATATAGATGTCACGTTAATGATATCCAAGAATTCAAATCAAAACATCAAATGAATAATCAAATGAATATTTGATCAAGTAGTAAAGCATACGAAGATTTAATCACGTACAGTATTGATCCAAAATCATGTGTCCACTAACTAGAGTGACTAACCATATTTCAGATTATGACTCAATCCCACTTAGTTGTACATTGAAGATGAACGAATTCAAACTTCAAACCGAGAATATCCAACTCATTAATTCGTTGAAGCACAAATCAAAAAGATAGAGTTTGAACTTCGAAATTACGCATTCTGAGTCAACCATATTATGGTTTCGAAACGTACATCTGTTTTGGCACAAATTAAGGTTTCGGAACCTAATGTTCATTATATGACCAGAACCATATTTAGGTTCCCAAATCAAGTTTTCATATGGCGAAACCTAAAGGTTGGTTTCGAAATCTAGATTATGTTTAACAAAACCTTGGTTAAGGTTTCGAAAAAAGAAACACATATTAAATTCTTCACAAATGTTTGGTGTCGAACTTGAGAGTCCATGTGGTCGAGAACCGTTTCAGCATCACACCTTTTTAGCCTCGACGCACAGGAATATTTCCCGGTTCACATAAACCTTTAGGAAACCCCAGGGTCTTTTCGACCTTTTAGATCTTACATGGTCAAGACACATTGGCCTCAATTCTCAAGGCAGTGTAAGCCACACTAACATAGTTACGAATGTGTTATATCTCATGGTCACAATATTTAAGTTTCGGACCAATAGCTTATGAATGCGAAAACCAGATTATGGTTTCGAAATCAACGTTAGTTTTACCAAAACCTACATTGAGGTTTCGAACATTGAAAATTCATAAGTTGAGATACACAAATATGGTTTCGGAATCCAGAAGTGAGATATGGCATACAAGATGTTCATATACAGAATCAAATGAATGATTCAGAACTTCAGAGTTCAGAGCCAAACCAAGACGTCGTATTTGAATCTCAGAAACAACAGTATTTCCAGTCTACACAACATAAGTGTGAGTCACAATCTATCTTACATTGGCTCATATAAATATATGCAATCAATCTGACAGAGCCAGACTAGGTAAGAAGAGATACAATACTGTGATGGATCAAATATCGTAGTACTATCGAGATAACATCACATTGCTATATCCAACTCGAAAAGGTTTTAGAAAAAACCTTTATATTAACTTAGAGACGGAGAAGAAAAGAAAGCTCTAAGCAATATTGGAACATCATAACTACACACTAATACCACAAGTGGTAAAGCGGAGTTATCATAAGACACACTGATCACAAGTGATCAAGTCATAACGTAAAGCTCAACCTGAGAGTTATGTTTATGTCTTTTGTAGCACAAGTGTAAAAGATAATAGAATCGCATTAGTTAGATTCACTAACCTGTTGAATGATGAAGCCGGATGTCTTCGTTTGATCTTCAGTCTTTCTTCAACTCTTCAACCAGTGATTCTAAATCCTACCAAAATCTTCCACAACCTAAAGCTAACTCTCACATGATTTCACCTAAATGTGTGTTGTTTAGCGGTCGAGTTTTGATCACTAATGTTGACAACTAAGCTTGACATACCAACACCTAGTGAGGTTGACCGATCCATGCTCTAACATCCACTCCTCCACTCTTCCACGACTCCCACCTTCTCTGTCGAGAGTCAGAGTGAGTTCAACACTATAAATAGAGGCTTCCTCTATCTTCTAAGGCAGAACACTTGAAAACACCAGAACCTCAGAGCAAACATACCTAAGTATTCAACACACTTCTAGACTCGAGATTTCCAGTCACACCTACGACGGAGATCTTGAACTTTCACATCCAGAAACACACATCCTCAACCTGATCTCAAGTTTCTCTCACTGTTTCCCTCCCTAGATCAACCTCTATCCTTTCTGTGACCGAAACAAGACTTGAACGGCCATTGACTTGGTTTAGGCTAGTCTTGTTCAATTTTGATCTCGAGCACTACAAAAGTACTCATAGCGGTACAATGTTTTTCAGGCAAAAACATTTGGCGACCACAGTGGGAGATCAATATCTCGGTCCCAGAAGATTTTCTCAAAATGGTTGAACTCAGGTCAGGGTCAGACACCAAAAATCCAAACTCTCCAACTGACGGTGCTGCAACTTTCAACACAACCCCTACCAATCCACCCACATCCAGCGTCGTCCCCAACATCCAGACCACCCACGACGCTTCCCCTAACATCAACTCTTCTCCCTCAATCAAAACCAATGTCGTCACTGGAAAAGGGAAAGAAGTACCAAGAACGCTGACTATGGAGGAGTTGGCCAAACGCCAAGATGAACTTGCAGAAGGACAAGTCAAAATATTTGATACTCAACTCGAGATTCTAACTTGTCTCGAAACTTTGATGCAAGACCATCATCCAATTCACCAACCAAAGAAACCCCCAAGGCTGCTGGTGGCAACTCCGCCATGATTCATATCCGTGACGACGAAGCGACCCCTGGTCAAACAGAACTTCAACTGGAAGGAGCCACAACCCAAATACGTCACTGCAGACGGTTTGGATAAACTACTTCAAGACCGGGGGAGAGAGAGAGAGAGACAACACTGCCTGTCTACCAACACCGACCGCCATATCCATGTGAGGTGCAGAGGATACCTCTCCCTAGGGGATATTTTTCTCTTTCATTCTCCTTGTATGATGGAACTGGGAACACCCGTGAGCACGCCTCACGATTTATGGAATCATTGGGAGAACATGAATACAACCATGTACTGAGGCTCAGAGAATTCTCGAAGTCCCTTACTGGCAGATCCTATACTTGGTACAACAACCTCGCCCCAAGCAGCATCGGTACGTGGAGTGAGATGGTGAACGCGTTCTACCGCAAGTACTTCTTCGTGTCTGAACATGTAACACTATCAGATTTAGGCAGAATGTTACAGAGACCTAGCGAATACCTGGACAATTACGTGAAAAGGTTCAGGATCCAAGCTCTCGGCTGTCATGATCCGAACGTCACATAACTACAATTGGTGGAGCTCTACATCAATGGAATGATCCCAGTCTATCGAGCCCTCTTGGAAAACCTTCGCTTTCAAACATTCTCTGAACTCCATCAAACTGCAAAGAGATCTGCCACGAATGCACCTGCACTGCTAGAGAGGAACAAACCCCTAAGAAGCGGAGAGGCTCGTAATACCCGCGGTGACAGAGGATTAATCAACAAGCAGTACAACAACAACTTACCGTCCATGAGTACCATCAAAGAAGGGGGGTAAGAGGAGGAATCCAGCTTCAGAGGTAACACACCCAAAGCATGCAACTTCAGACTCAGCTCGAGGACTCCAGGTGACAACATGAGTCAAAGCAGATCGCAACACAAGTCACGGCGCCACGAGTCACGATGCCACGAGTCACGGAGCCATGAGTCACGGCGCCACGGGTCACGACACCATGAGTCACGAAACCATGAGTTACGGCGCCACAAGTCACGGTGACACGAGTCATAACGCCACAAGTCACGGTGCCACAACTGAACGTGAACTATTAGAAAGGGATAAACCCCTAAGGAGTGAAGAGGCTCGTAGTACCCGTGGCAACTGAAGATTTATCAACAGACACTAAAGAGACGGACACCCCATCATCACCAAAAGAATGACGACGAGACAAGGGGACTTCCAGAGTTACTAGTGCAGCCAGAAAGTCCAGGGTTTGGATTCTCAAGACAACCTGAACATAAGTATAATCAATAATCCGACTTTGCTACTCGTCAAGATGATAGAAAACTTTGGAAGATCAAGAAGAGAAGGAGCATCTCTGTTTCATCCACGTCAACCTCCTTATCCAGGAAACCCCTCTCCCAGGGGATACTCCTCAATGGAAGAAATTCAGAATACAAACTTTCGAATGTGACAAAGTTGCGATTATTACTTTGTATCAACATAATGGTTCATGTTTACCAAGATATCTTGAAGAACCTTGCGCCTTCAAACATTCTCTGAGCCCTAAAAAGCCACAAGACGATCAGCTACAGCCGTCCTTGCCTTGCTAAAAAATACAAGCAGTTGAGGATTGAGGAAGATTGTGAAACCCGTGATAACAAGAGACGTGTTACCAAGCCAGACAACAGAGACATCAACACAATGTAACTCAAAGGGTTCCTAACAAGAACGTAACGCAAGCACAAGATGCAGATTCGCAACAAAGACAATCACTAGTGGATTTGGTCCATATTACAACCCTATGTTATGACCCCTATTAATGGTGGCTAGTGTTTTGACCTCTAAAAGGGGTGGTAACACTAGAAATAAAGTAGAAAAAATTATTAAAAATTATACTACCCTTATTATGGGCTGATTTATAAACATTTTAATTTCCAAAAAAACATCAGATGAACGACCCTTACACAACCCTGAACCATGGATGTTGCCATAGAAGTCAAATTGACCAAATATTAGTCAAACTAGTTTACAGTGGAACGAACCTAACTGGGGGTCGTAGACCCAAAAAAAAATTTACAAAAAAACCATCGCCTATAATACCCTATTACTACGGATGAGCAGCATCATTTCCCTCTTACTTATCCATTCCTTCTTTCTCTCTTATCGTTTTTTTCGAACTATTCTCTCTGTCGTCTCTCTTTCTCTTTTTCTTCTTAAAAAATCTCTCGAAAATCTCTTAAAAATGGAAACAAATCTCTCTCGGTTATCTCTCTGTCGTTCTCATCTCTCATAAATCTCTCTCGTTTATACTCAAAAATCTCTCTCTCGTTTTTATCTCCCCCCTTCAGTTTCTGGATCTCTCTCGTGTATTCAGATAATCTAATAGAACTTTCTTCTATGTGTTGTTAATAGTTTGGTTTTAGTAGTAGTTTAGTTACTAGATTTTATGTTTTACTCGAAAGAGTTAGGATTTTCATTCAGTTTTAGGGT
>JAJJMA010250131.1:0-11731 GCA_023529015.1 Papaver nudicaule
ATTAGTACGCAGTTTAAAAATGGTTGTTGGTGAGCTTCCCTGAAATATTGTTGCTGGTTACTCCGAGGTGGTGAGTCATCGATGCTGGGTTAATTAAAGAGTTTCTTGTCAAAGTTGGATATAGTCATAACAGCGAATTCTTGCAGACTTCCAGAATTCTCCTCGATGATGTCATGGATTCTCCCACGAGCTCTAAGTAAAGTTTTTTAGTAGTGTTTGAGAACTTGGATAACTGCTTCCCGAATTTGTTTCCCTGGCTGAAGTGGCTCCGAGATAGTTACTCCGAAGCTCCTCGGACCTTCTTCGTTGGTGAAGTTGTATTCCAGAATTGATTTGAGGATCTGCCGCGACATATACGCTGGTGAAACAGTTAATCGAGAGGACATTCTGGCTCAAACCATTCATACTGCAATTAACAACTAAAAATGGTTAATGACCAATATATAACACGAAACTGCATCGAGCAAAATATATATTACTGTAATCCAACAAAGAGCTTGATCCTGAAGAAACTTAATTGGGTTTTGAGAAGAAAATCTCTTATTGCAAATCAATGACCGAAAATTCATCTCGATTGGAGGGTTAGCTGGAAACTTAATTTTAGAAAGAAAAAATCTCAATTTTGAGAACTAATAACCTAAAATCGTGCTGAAATGTTGTTGTTTTAAAGAATCTCTTCGGAGGATAAAATGGGTTTGTCGGGATTGTGCTACTGTTTACAAATCTGACGCAAAAGCCTTTTTCAAATCCTGATTTTGAGATATTCATTGGTTTTCTGTTAAAAATCAAAACCCCAGCTATTTTTATATAAATATTTATAGATCTGAAATATTAAGAAGTAGAAGTAAAGAAGATATGGCTATGATGAGTAATCTCTGCCGCTGATAACGACTTTCTTCCGAAATTCTTTTACTGCAGTTGTTCTTCTTTCTCCTGCTGGTGCTTGAGAAATCTGTAATGGATAACTTTATTATCTGAAACTTGCTGGAAGTTGACGAAGATGCCCTTGAATACTTAAGAGCCACCGGATCTGTTCTTGCCGATTCTGCTACTGATCTTGACGAATTTGCTTCTGAAACTTAGTAAATCCTTATTTTTGGACCTCCAAAGCACAGGCAAACCCTAAGTTGTTTTAATCATCCCTGTTTCTAGCGCCAAACTGTACGAGTAGAAAATCTGCATAGGTACTCAAGATACCATATCCATCAGATCTACTCATACATACAGAATTTAGTTGAGATTTAATGGTGCGAAGACCATAGAACGGTACCGAGGGTACTATGTACAGTGATTCAAGACCAAACTTAATAACAGTGAAGACCAAAAATATAAGAAGATTTGTATTTAGATGCTAAGATTACATGAATCTCCATTAAAGAGGAGTTCTAGATCTAGTTTTTTGGGGAAGAAGATGAGTAGAGGAGAAGGAGGAAGAGAGAGAAAGTCCCGAAAAATCCTTCTCTCCTAGGAGATATTTCCTTTATATAGAGGAAATTTACAGGATAATTACACATTTGCCATTATCTTAGCTATTAAGTAAAGCAGGTCTTTGGTGGGGCCTCATCTTCAAGTGACTTCGGCCCTTGTATGTCGGTTTATCTCTTCGGCATACTTATTCCTCGGGCTTGATCTTTACTTCGGGGGGAGCTTGGGTAACTTCTTCGGACGGATTGGTAGATCGAGGCGACATCTTCGGGTGGTGGTCAATGATTCATAGTCTTGGTCTTCGACTCTCTTCGCGTTCATAAGGCAATGTCTTGCTCTTCTTCTAGGATGATGACACGTGGATCGTCCGAATTATGCCCCTACACTTACATCAAAGATCAAAATACAACAAGACACCAAACAAACAATCCGAGAAGAGAAAGAACGGAGAATCGTTGAAACATCCCATATTGTGTATTCGAAGAAGACCCGATGAATCGGAAGAGGAATGGTATTTGGAGTGCTCTCCCACCATTTAGATAAATTTTCTTCCTTGAGAAGATATGCTCCAATGAAGATGGAGTAATATGCCCAATCTTTAGTAATTGATATCAATTTTCCAAACCCTAGTTCTTTGTCTTCTAGAATCTACCGGAAAAAATCTTCAATCACCACCACAAACCCACTTGTATAATCTACCCAAAACTCACAAATGAACACCATGAAGGTGCAAAGAGATGAAGAGGAACCGTAAAACGGCATGGATAAACTGGAAACCGGCAAGAACACCATTAAAATTAAACCAAAAAAGGAGAAAACTAGAAAAACTAACCAAAATAAACCTAGAAACTAGAAAGCATTAAAGGGGTGAGCTCAGATCTGCTCTAAAGAGCAAATCCGAACTCGTCGGAGAACGCCTGGATCTTGCCGGAGGTCTTGCCGGAAATCGCCTAGAGTGGGAGAGAGAAAGGAGAGAGAGAACCTCACTGTTTAGTTAGGACCTCTCATACCCAAGCGCCTTCGCATGTATGGAACTCCCTGTAACACGTACAGCAGGATTTGTAGTTAACCCAACCATGTCTGCGGTATGCCCCATTCAGTTGGGTCTGGTCCGTCCTATACCCATTTACTTATGGCCCCCGACACTGCACACCATTTTTTTTTTTTATACTAATAAGAATTCATTTCATAATTTAAGAAATTACATGATAGTTGTCGTTTTCCAGCCAACTAATAATGTCTGGTGGAAAATCATTATAAAATTCAAATGCGGCTTGTTCATCTCTTGCTTTTTTAGCTAAGTTATGAGCTAAATTATTGGCTAATCTATTAATAGATTTGCAAAACCAAAGTTTTGAAATAAAGTGACTTTTGGCTTCAGAGATTAGTCCTTGATTCGACCAATGAACTTGAGCTTCATCTCCATTAACAGACTTTACTGCATTATCACAATCAGCCTCAAAGACCACTTTCTGATGACCCATTTCTTCAGCCCAAATATCATCTTCCTTTAGGGCATAGCACTCTAGATGTTCTGCTCCCAATTCTGCATGCAATCCTGTGCCGAAGTAGACTCCCTTGGCTCCTAGGCATTGCCCTGCACCATTACGAATTATTAGTCCAATGCTCCCTATATTCAGATTCTCTATATATGATGCATCAATGTTAATTTTAACATAATCCTCTATTGGTGGAATCCACTCCTGTATCTGAAAATTTGGGTTAGATGGCACAACAACAGAATTCTCAGCAACATTGCATTGGTGCACCAAATTGTGAATCCTAGCAACAGTATTAACACATGATGGTTTCAATCCCTGAAAAATTAAGGCACAACGGTTCTTCAAATCTGCCAAGAACCACACATAAACCTGCAAAATGTATTTTTGTTAGCAGAGTAAGGTGGGTTAACAGATTGTTGATTGTTAGTCAACCAGCTGATAACCAGTTATGATAACTGCCATGGAATGCATGAATAGAAGCTATATCAATGTGCATACTCTGCCATACTGCCCTAGCATGAATACATTCAAGAAAGAGATGATCAGGATTTTCTAGAGGGTTATTACAAAAGCAGCAATGTGTCTGTATCTCTGGTTTATGTATAGAAAGTCTGTCTCTTGTAGATAGTATTTTTTTAAGGCTTCTCCAGATGAATAATTGAACTCTATGTGGAATTTTAAGCTTCCAAAGTGTGGGCCAAATCTCTTTGGGCAAAGTTTCTCCTGTAACAAAATTGTTCACATCATTAGCACAAAGGGTATTATATGCACTTTTAACACTGAAGTTGCCTTTCCTATCTGGTTTCCAAATCATCTTATCCTCCCCTGTTTCAGGAACGTACATTTCCAGAATCCTAGATGCACTGTGTTGTGAAAACAAGGAGTTGATTAAATCAACATTCCAAATTTTAGTACCAGTCATAAATAATTCACAGACATAAGTAACTGCATTAGTGCTAGATGAACCATTCAATGGTTCAGGTGGGTTATTTAAGCCTAAAACCCACTGATCTAGCCAAATGTTTATCTTAGTACCACACTCAACAATCCAGGAGTAATTTTCCTGAACATGTTTAATACCTGCATGAACACCTCTCCAAATCCAGGAGCAATCATCTTTTGGTTCATCTCCTACATGCAAGAAACTCATATCTAAAGCATACTTTGCTTTCAGGATTTTAACCCATAGAGCATCAGGCTCATTACATGCTTTCCAGGCTAGCTTGGTAAGCATAGCCTCATTGAACTTTACCAGGTCTCTAAATCCTAGACCCCCTAGATTTCTAGGTTTACACATTTTATCCCAGGCAAGAAGACACATACCCTTATTGTCTTGATGACCGCACCAAAAGTGAGTCTGAATGGAATCTAACTTTGCCAACAGAGTTTTGGGAATTTTGAAACATCCCATTTGATGGGTTGGCATAGCATTTAACACATGCTTTTACCATTGTGGATCTGGCTGCTTGATTTGCAGCCTTACCTTTCCATGTTTTTAGTCTAGTGCTAAATGATTGCATGATTGGTTTAAAAGCTTCTATTTTGTTCTGCCCTATCAATAAAGTGGCACCTAGATACTTATCTGTGTCAGACATGATGGTCATATTAAGTTCTTTTGCTAGATCAGATCTTCTTGATGGGCTAAGATATTTAGAGAAATAGACACTGGACTTATTAAAATTTAATATTTGACCAGAGAACTTATTAAAATCCTGAATAGTGTCTAAAATTCCTCTTACTTTATGCATGTCTACTCTTGCAAACATTAGGTGTGAAACTGCAGGTCCACTTCTAGATGCTTTGACACCAGAGAAAACATGATTAGCCTCAGCATTAGAAAAACTTCTAGACAAATACTCCATAGCCAGAATGAATAGATAGGGAGACAGTGGGTCTCCTTGTCTAAGTCCTTTAGTAGGAGTGAAATCCTCACAAGGGCTGCCATTCAGTAGAACAGAGATGGTAGTGGTAGCTATGCATTGCTCAATTAGCTTACAAAAATAGAACTAAATCCAAAATGTTTTATAACTCCCATCAAAATGGCCACTCTAACCTATCAAATGCCTTAGAAAGATCCAGCTTTAAGGCCATAGTACCACCATAGCCTTCTTTATGTTTCATAGTGTGAATTAGTTCATGAGCAACTATTATGTTGTCATGAATATCTCTACCTGGAACATAAGCAGCTTGAAATGGAGAGATTAGGTGCTTCAAGAAAGGCTTAATTCTATTAGACAGAATTTTTGAGATTACCTTATATGTAATGTTACATAATCCAATAGGTCTGAAATCAACTGGACTTTTTGGATTATCACATTTGGGAATCAATGATATATAAGTTCTGTTTAGGGCTTTAGGCATATAACCAGTTTCAAAAAATCTCTGAACAACAACAACAATATCAGAACCTACCACATTCCAATGGGCAGTATAGAATCCAGCTTGGAAACCATCAGGACCTGGTGAGCTCCAAGCTGGCATGTGCTTAACTATGTTTCTAATTTCATCATGAGTTGGAACTCTAATCAGGCAAACATTATCATCAGGAGTGATTAAAGATGGAATAACATTGAAAACAGAATCAGATAAAATGGGATTAGAGGTAGTGCTTACATTTCTAAAATGAGTAGTAAGAACATTCCCAATTTCTTCTCTTTCACTATACCATACACCATTAGCATCACAAAGACGATCAATATTTTTCCTAAACATTCTTCTATTTGCCAAAGTGTGAAAGTATCTTGTGTTATTATCCATTTCTAATACTAGTTTGTCTCCTGACTTTTGTTTGTAGAACTCAGTCTGAATATTGAACCATTTGTCTAGTTCTTTATTCAGATGAGTGATTCTCTCATGTTGAGAATTAGAAGCTGGTTCTTGCTGGATTAAAAGAAGCTGGTCTTGTATTTTATTTATGTTGGAACTTATATCACCAAATTCCACTCTATTCCATATACGTCTCTGTTTAGCTGTTCGATAAAAACGCGATAAAAACAGCTTAACTTTGTTTGGGATCCTATCCTATATTTGCCCAGTTAGTTTCTTTAACCACTGACTGGTAACTGTTTTAACCTTAATTTGTGCTTGTGCTTCTTTGCTCACCCAACATGTTACCACTAAAAGTTATTTATTTTACATATATAATTTGCTTTTATTTATTTTCCTGATATAAGCATGAGCATGTGCATTTTTGCACTCCATCTGGCATCGTCTGTGTCCGACTTTTAGGAAAATACGTGGCTAGTAAACTGAACCCATTGGGCGTTATCAGTTGAACCACCACAAGCCTTAGCCTAGTACCGAAAAAGACTAGTTTAACTATGTCTAAGGTATATTTTGCTAAGGTAACCCAAGCCTACCTGAGAATTAGTGGAATGCATGTAGTTGAACATAGACACATGATCCACTAGGTTGACTTAAGCATTTCATTTTATGCTATGTTGTTGGAACCTTTTGGTACAAATTGTGTTTACCATGCTTTGGTTTGCTAGTTTATTATACATGCTTGGCTTTGATTTGACTGGATAGTATGTTACACCATGCTTTGTTTTGCAAGTCTGTTATGAGAGTAGTCGCTCATTATGGATCCCCGTATGGTAATTCGATCCTACCAGACCTGCACGTATTAGTCCAGCGCAAGCTGTTATACCCAACAACTCCTCGTAGCAGTTAGTACGAGCTGTTCACAGACTATTATTACAACCCATTGGTTCAGTCCACAGGGCATGTAGGCCCTATACCCACTTGTACCCAAGTTCACCACATTGGGCTAGTTCACACATTCACCAATGGGCCTCCTTACAGTTGTTGTGCCCACATACTTTATTTGTAGCAAGGCCTCCAATATTTTACGGTTAAAGCAGGGCATTTATGTTAATAGAAAGGCCTTCAAAATTTTCGATGTAGGGCCTCCAATAGTTTAGTTTATGAGCTACCAATATCAGACTGCAACATTATTTTGCCCACTTTTAACTACATTAGTCTTGTACGAGATACAAAATCTTTCCTACCTGAAGCACTGATTATAGTAAACACTCAGTTGATTATTCTGGTAACTTTATGAATTTTTTGCTTGTCTCATATGTTTACTTTTTCTGATATCATGTGCTTGATTACTATTAGTACATATTAGTTGTTTATTTTCGATCAATGTTATATGTACTTTTTAAATGTCTAGCTGATAGTGGAACCACCAACACTATCTTAAGAAATAGACAACTGTAATTAATTCCTTACAATACCTCGGTGACCACGATGATTGAATCATCTCAAGTGATTATTGAGCGAAGTAATGGTCAATTCTTATTGCCAAATAGCACAACGATTAAAGTCACAGAATCTCTATATGCACCAAGAGCTAAATCGCACCTTATTGAGTTTCAAGGATATCCATGCAAGCAATTATCCTTCAAAAACTAGTTGTGAAAATGGAATTGAATACACTAATGTGTCTCTAATGCATGTGAAGAAACCACTTTAGAGAAATTAATGAGTCACTCTAGTGGTTTGTACACCACTACGATATGGATTGTCGAATCCTATGTTGTTATCAACAATGAACTGTTGAAAAGCGACTCTTACAAGCTTTGGCACGACCGATTGGGGCACCCAAGTCGTAATATGATGATCTGTGTTTTTAAAAGAACTCGCACAGACGTCCATTTTCTAGAATAATGGGACAAAATATTGTTATAATGCATAGAATATTGTGCTATCTGAAGTAACTTATGCACAATTTTTGCCTTCTAAAGTAAGTTTAGTGCAACCTTCGCCTTCTTAAGTAATTGAAGGGTATTCTCCCATTTTATTTGTTGGTCTTGTCTAAGGCTCACTTATTTTCCAAAGTCCTTGTCTAAGGCACATCACTTATTTTCCAAAGCTTGCTTTTTAGCAAAAACAGGATCGAGACCATCATATGCTAAAAGATATCAAAGAAAACATTCCATTTTTACGAAAAATACAAGGTGATATTTGTGGACCTATGCTGCCAGAGTGCGGACCGTCCACAAGAAATGCTGCATTTGCAATGCTCCCAGCACATACAATACATTTAAGGGCTCACCACCCTGATTATCTAATTAAGTCTACCAGACTTGACAATGCTGGAGAATTTAAATCTAAAGGATTTGATGATTTTTGTATGTCTAATGGAATTGACATAGAATTTTCGTACCCCATAAAAACTCAAAATGGTCTCGCAAAAGCTATCATCGAAAGGTCTAGATGATAGCTAGGGCACTGGTTATGCGCTACAACCTACCTGTTACCGCTTGAGGGTACTTCATATTGCATGCAGCCTTACTTATTCGCTTTATACCCACAACTAGCCAACCATTTCATGCGTACCAGTTGGTAACTGGATATGAGCCTGATATTTTGTATTTACACATATTTACGCAGTTTTGGTTGTGTGATATATGTGCCTATTACGCCCCCACATCGTACTAAGATGGGTCAATAAAGATGAATAAATATTTATGCTGGTCCGCTAATTTGAACCTTTGACAGGCGATCTTTTTACCGCTAGATTTGTGGATTGTCACTTTGATGGGAAAACCTTCCCGTCGTTAGGGGGTGTAAGGAAAATGATTTCCTATGGGAACGACAAGAATTGTCATGGTGTGTTTACCATATTGTCTCATTTTGATCCCCGCACTTCACGATGTGAAAATGAAGTGAAACGAAATATCGATATTCAGAATATGATTGTTTCAATTGCCTGGTGCATTTACTGATATCGCTAAAGTGACGAGATCACACATACCAACTGCAAACAAGCCTGCAAGGTTAGAAATCCTTAACTGAGGATATACACCATAAACTAAGGTGTTGCAACTACACTTTGTGGAAGTGTGGTTGAGGTCGTGGCTCCATCAAGGATGTTGGAAAGACCACCAGGTTCGATTAATACTCACCTAGATTGAAAGTGGTTGAGTAAGGCAAATCTAACTATTTATGTCATCTGAAATTATCTCATAATATTGTCTCTAAATATGTCCATGAATCAAACTGGAGGACACTCCGAAGTTTTAAATGATTCTAGAGAACAATGAAATCCCGTAGGATTATGAGAATGCACATGAGTCAGGGAAAGAATCATGCATGCATAATGATGATATATTCATACATAGTTGCTCCAGAAGTAGAGCACGATGAGATCGAACCATGCTTTATATTCATTAAATAGAGCATATTGGCCTACGCAATCCAGGAAGAACTTAATTCTTTGACAAATATACAGGTATTTGGTGTGGTAGTGCTAACCACCAAGTGTAAATCCTGAGGGACATATATGATTATTTGTCACAAAGCGTAATGAGAATAATGAAGTCTTAAAATACAAAGACTCGCCTTGCGGCGCGAGGTATCTCACAAACCCCTGGATCGCTTATAAAGTTTTTACTAGTCTCAGAAAGACTTGAAATTCAGTTTATTGATGTGGTTATATCATATCTTTATGCGAATCTTGATTCAGAGATATTTATGAAAGTGTCAGATGAGCTTTTATTGCCCAAATCAAGTAACTCTAAACCACAGAGTGCATTTGAAATTCAATTGAAACGCTCACTTTACAGATTAAAACAATCCGGGCGGATGTTGTATACCCGTCTAAGTGATTATTTGATTGGGAAGGGATATGCAAATAATGAAATGTACCCTTGCGTATTTATAAAAACGAGTTCCGGATTTGCAAATCTAACTGTCTATGTCGATGATATGAATATAGTATGCACTCTCGACGAAGTAAGAGAAATCGCGAGTTATTTGAAATCCGAATTTGAGATGAAAGATCTTGGGAAAACTCGTATGTGTCTACGAATTAAACTAGAACATCGAGCTTATGGAATACTAATCCACCAGTCTGCATATGTCCAAAAGATACTCAGGCAATTTAATATGGACAATGTGCATCCGGCTAGCACTCCCATGATTGGTCGAACTTTTAAATGTACATTAATATCAATTTCGTCTAAAGAAAGGTGACAAAGATGTGATGGGAACTGAATATCCCTATCTAAGTGCAATAGGCGCATTATTGTACTGGACACAATGTACTTGACCAAATATCCCGTTCTCAATGAACTTGTTAGCTAGATATAGCTTAGCGCCAACGCAGAGTCATTGGAATGATATCAAGAATATCTTTAGACGCCTAAAAGGTACCATTGACATGGGTTTGTTTTATCCCTATGAAAAGCAAGAAGAGTTTCTAATGTAATTACAACTTCTTACACTGAAACCCAAGATAATATTTGGTTGGTTTTGCTGATGATACTTACCTCTCCACCCACATAAAGGTCGATCCCAAACTGGATATTTGTTGATCCTGGAGATTGACCAAGAAAACCCTAGTGGCTACCTCCATGAACCACTCTGAGATCATTATCCTACATGAAATGTGGTTCGTGAGTGTATATGGTTAAGGTATATCATTACACATATTTGAGGGGCGCGTGGTTTGAGTTCTACCACTGAAGAGCTAACTTGCATTTACGAATATAATGCAGCTTGCATCAAATAAATCAAGCAAGGTTATACCAATGGTGATAACACAGCGTATATCACCGATGTTATTTTACAATCAGCAACGATAGTGTCTTCTGAAATCGTGGCAGAATTATTTACTAAGTCGTTGACTAAGTCCACATTTGAAGAACGTGTGAGAAGTATATTACTAAAAGAAATCATCTGAACTCCCATAATTACATGTGAAAGGTATAAGACTAAATGAATTGTTTGATTCCCATGATTGCATAACTGCAGAGGACTAAGAACTTGTCTAACTGCATTGGACTAAAGGAAGTGTCCCACAGTATTGGATTAAAGAAATTGTCCAAACTCCCATGACTGTATTGGACTAGAGAAATTGTCCAACGTCAGGGGGAGCATCTAGTGGTACGTTGTACTCTTTTTTCCCTTCACTGAGGTTACTTTTTCCCACAGGGTTTTGTTACTCAAAAAGGATTTTAATGAGACAACTACATTACCAGAAGTGCAATCGAAAATTTGTTGATTATGAAGGAACAATAATATATTCTTCAACGAAAGTAATCAGGGGGAGACATGGTGGACGTGTAAGTCATCACCTATATTCACTTTCGAAAAGCTCATGACTAATGAAACTGTCTAGAGACTACCTATAACGAAATCAGGGGGAGATGCCGACATCAGGGGGAGGATCCAAGGATATGATGTCGACATATTTTGATTCGAAATGTGAACTTATGTTGTACTATTTTTTTCCCTTCGATCGAGATTTGTTTTTCCCACAGGGTTTTGTTACTCGACAAGGTTTTTAACGAGACAACAACAACAACAACTACACTTGGCGTATATGTTGAATGCTGAAGACTTGAAGACTGGATTGATATTACTGCATCACAATCAAAGAAATTAAACACGGTAGTATGTCAAGCGAAACAACTTCCAGAAAGAAGTGAGAGCGTTATTCAACATCAGCATCAGCAAAGGCATACTTCTGGACTTATCGCGTTGTACTCTTTTCCCTTGTCAAGGTTTTGTCCCACTGGGTTTTCCTTGTCAAGGTTTTAACGAGGCAACATACGCGAGTCCAACTATGTTCTAATATTTCATCAATATTGTACTCTTTTTCCTTAGTTAAGGTTTTGTCCCTTTGGGTTTTCCTGACAAGGTTTTAATGAGGCTATTGACTTAGACACAGTGGTCATTGACGGAAGAGCTACATCTGAAGAACTACTTTTGAAGCTACAAGAATTCACCGACCAACTTCAGCAGAGAAGCTTACCAAGACTCGAGACGTTATACTCTTTCTTTTTTCAAGG
>JAJJMA010250151.1:0-24055 GCA_023529015.1 Papaver nudicaule
TAACCAAGGCATAGCCAACACGCACAAGCTGCAACAAAGTCGACCTTGGGCAGATGCCAAAGTCATAGTGCCACATAGCATGGCACCACGAACCATGAGCCACCATGAGTTCACGAGAAACTAGCCTTGGCGCCATGATAACAGTTTAGCGCTAAAGCGCTTTGAAGGTTGGCCTTGGCCAAAGGCCGAGGCCGTAGCCCCTTGGGCTATGGCGCCACAAGCCAATGGCGCTATGAACTCCTGGCCTTGGCCAAATAGCCAAGGCTGCTCCTATACTCGTGTCCTGGAGACACCACACTCACGTTGGTCATGACAATTAGTCATACGACTCTACTCAGACTCAACTCAACACAACTACGCAATATCTGCGTATCACTCGAGACATCAAAACATCACACTGGGGGAAAACTTTAGGGGTATTGGTCTGGCGGTCTACGACAGTTGAAAGAAACTGATAGAGATAGTGGACAGTTACGAGAAGATGGCGCGAGTGGACATGTTCTACATAACTCAGGCAGTTACGGAAACCAACCCATGTCCTCCACTCCTTCACTCTTCCACGACTTCCACCTTCTCTGTCGAGAGATCAGGGTGAGTTCAAAACTATAAATAGAGGCCTCCTCTATCTTCCAAGGCAAGAAGATCATCCAGAAACAACCAGATATTCAGAACACCTGAATAAACCAGAGCCTCAGAAGTAAACACGCCTGAGCAAACCAACACCCTTCTAGCCTTGGAGATTTCCAGTCACTCTCACGACGGAAATCTTGAACTCTTACACCCAAAACACATCCTTAACCTGATCTCAAGTTTCTTCACTGTTTCCCTCCCTAGATCAACCTCTATCCTCTCTGTGACCGAAGCAAGACGTGAACGGCCATTGACTTGGTTTAGGCTCGTCTTGTTCGACTTTGATCTCGAACACTACGAAAGTACCCAGAGACGGTGCATTGTTTTTCCAGGTAAAAACATCTGCTCATCCTTATCAGCATAGGAGCGTGAAGCCTTGGTTAATCTTCTTAAAGAATACCAGGATGTTTTTGCTTGGACCTACGAAGAGATGCCCGGGCTGGATGACAAGTTGGTGACACATCATCTTCACATTTTACCCGGCTCTAAGACGGTGAAACAACAACCACGTCATTTTCGACATGAGATAGAAGAACAAATCAAAATCGAGATTCAAAAATTACTCTTTGCGGGGTTCATCAAACCCATTCATCATCCTACTTGGCTAGCTAACGTGGTGCCAGTAAAGAAGAAAAATGGTCAAATCAGATGTTGTGTAGACTTCAGAGATTTGAACAAGTGTTGTCCCAAGGATGATTTCCCGTTGCCCAACATCGACATGTTGGGAGATGCTACCTGCGGTCATGCTATGTTCTCATTCATGGATGGTTACAGTGGTTACAATCAAATCAAGATGTACGATTCTGATGCAAGTAAGACCGCTTTCCGAACTCCAATTGGGAATTTTCATTATACTGTGATGCCATTTGGGCTCAAGAATGCAGGTGCTACTTATCAACGGGCCATTGACAGCAATATTCCATGATATGATGCATAAACAAATTGAAGATTACGTGGACGATATTGTAGTCAAATCTAAGACACGAGCATCTCACTTAGATGTGCTGAGACAAGTGTTTGACAGATGCAGAGAGTACAAACTGAGGATGAATCCTCTAAAGTGTGCGTTTGGAGTTTCTTCGGGCAAATTCTTGGGCTTTCAAGTATTTGAGGAGGGAATCAACGTGGATCCTACCAAAACGCAAGCAATCACCACCATGTCGCCACCAAAGACGGTAAAAGAAATCAAAAGTTTCATGGGGAAGGTCTCTTACATACGGAGGTTTATTCATGGTTTAGCTCAATTTGTGGTCTCGTTCATCCCTTTACTAAAGAAGGGAGCAGATTTCGTATGGTCTCCTATTCAAGAAGAAGCATTTAGGAAGATCCAGCAATTATTACTATCACCAGCAGTGATGAAAGCACCGGTGCAGGGGCGTCGTTTACTTCTTTATACGACGTCAAGCGACACTGCTATTGGAGCACTCCTCGCACAAGATGGTGACGATAATGTTGAATATCCAGTCTATTACATTATTCGTACTCTAAAGAATGCTGAACTCCGTTACCCGAAGGTAGAGAAGGCGTGTCTATCCTTAGTCTTCGCTATCCAGAAGTTCAGGCATTATCTTTTATCAAACAGAGTCGTGTTAATAACGAAAGCGGATCCCATAAGGTTCCCGTTGTCAAAACCGCCCATACTAGGAAGCCCATCCCGTTGGCTACTACATATGTCAGAGTTTGACAATGCTTGTGTAGCCCCAAAGGCAATCAAGCAGTTGCAGATCTTTTTGCGGCCTTCCCATGAGAAGATACAGTCCTTGCACGAGGAGGTACCAGGAGAATTCCCAGAAATATCCTTGGTCAAAGAAGATACTTGGTTGTTATATTTCGATGGCTCCGCTACACCGAGTAACAATACCGGAGGAGCTGGAATAGTATTGGTTTCCCCTGCCGGCGAAGTATTTTCACATTCGTTCAAATTAGATTTCCGGTGTACCAACAACTCGGCGGAATACGAAGCTTTTCTGATAGGATTATCACTACACCAATTTTGGGCGGTAGCAACGGCGTCTATCTGTTGCTAAAAGTGTTAGAAACGGTGACCAGCCATTGCGATTCACTATGTGACGAATTTTAGCAACGGTAATGTTGCCGTTGCGTCTCCCGGGTAGCAACGGTCCTATCAACGGCCGTAGGCACCGTTGCTGAATTTTGCCCGCAACGGCCGAGGTTCCGTTTCGTTTATTTCCCAGCAACGGCCCACCGTCCGTTTCGAATTTCAATCAGCAACGGCCGGTATTCCGTTTCGGATATTTTCCAGCAACGGCCCAAATTCAGTTTCTTATTTTAGCCGGCAACGGCGCATATGCCGTTTCTAAACCTTGACTAGGTCAACGAAGACCGACTTCCCCTTGCAGGGAAAATTTTAGCAACGCAACATTTCCGTTGCTAAATCTTGACCAGGTCAACGAAGACCGACTTCCCTTTGCTGGGGAAATTTTAGCAACGTTAGGTTTTCCATTGCTAAACCTTGACCAGGTCAACAAAGGCCAACTTTCCCTGAAATTAGAAACGGTAAAATACCGTTGCTAAAGTTTTAACAGAAAAAAAAAAGAGCAGATTTTCCTATTGTACCAGCCCTGGAATTGCAGGCAATCATACCCCTGCAATTCCCCAATTCCCCTGCACCTACAATTCCCCAATTCCCCAATCATACATTCACAGAATCATACATTCATAGAATCAATTTCATTCATTCAAAGATATTCAATACCAAAATTTCATTACTTAGCCAAAATAATCTTTCATACTTAGACAATATTTCATACTTAGACAATATTTCAAGTTTACTTGGTGCTACACTTAGCCAAAAAAACAGAACTTATATAACGAAACCTAGTGTTCTTGTTCTATAAGACCTAGCTAGTTTCAGTAATACTCTAAGTACCTGGTTCTGTAATACTCTTCAGCCTGATAGTAGGTACCTTCCCATAAGATTTCCTTTGTCAATCTTCTGCCAACTACAGTAAAAAAATTGAAGGTTAAGTAACTGCAAAAAGAACCAGAAAAAGGAAACAACAGAAAGATAATAGAGAGGCAGGAGACATTACCTCAAGCTACCTCGGCTACAGCATATCAGATTTGCCTATCATGTGATTTATCTGATTCATGTTAATTATACAAATTAAATTAAACAAATTAAATCAACTAAGATTATACAGCAAAAAGGCGCACTCATCAAGGTACTCCATAAACCTTCTACTACTTCTTTACCAGCAAGTGATAAAGAAAATAATAGAAGATTTATGGAGTCCTGATGAGAACAACAATTTGTTGTTCTATCATTTAGACAACCAACTATATAATCACCTAAGGTATAACATATGCAAAACAAACTACAACAACTGATATCTAAACTAGAAGATATGCAACAATTTGTTGCACACAAACTCACACACAATAGATTATCCAGATGTTAACAGCATTTGTATGACTTAAGAAAAGACAGAAATCAATTAGGCAATACAGTCTAGTGGTAGGGTGCCGAATCCCTTTAAGTTAACGACAAAATTCTCATTTTAGAAGAGAATGAGCCTAGAAGTAGCTCAATATTTACCACCAGACCATATTGACCCATATCATATCAATTTCATTTGCAAAATACAAACACACAGACAACAAATAATACTTACAGTAAAACACAAAATCTAAACCCTAGAAACAAAAATTTGAACATAAATCAAAAACCTAAATGAATTACCCAAAACTATGAACATGCATGAATCAGAACCCTAAAAACAACACACACATAATACTTGAAATCAAAACCCTAAAAACAACAGATCTCACAAATTTTTATAAAATTTCAAATCAAAACAAATAATTTTTATAAAATTTCACCTGAATCAAATAAGATTCAGAGCAGAAAAAACCAGATGAAATAGAAGAAACCGTACCAACAAAACTGAAAGAGAATTTCTACAAAACCCTAATTTATCACCTGAAATTGAAGAAGAAACCAGATGAACCCTAATCGCAGCACCAGATGAAAACGATTATGAAGATAAGAAAAACCAAATCTATGAAACCCTAACTTCTCTCCCGCATCCTCACAGAGAAATTAAAATCTATAACCCTATCCACTCTCTATGAAACCCTAACTTCTCTATTATCTTCTCTCTCTCGCAGCCTCACACACAGAGATTCAGAGAAAAAATAAAAGAGGAATGAAACCCTATCTACTCTCTCTCGCAGCCTCACAGAGAAAAGAGAAAAGAGAGAAATGAAAGAAATGAAATGGCTAAGTTTAGGTTGACACTAGATAAGGTTGACGACACACGCGAATTTAGCATGCTTCATAGTCTAGGGGTGGAAAAAAATTCAAGGCATAATTTTGAGGGGTGTAAACATCTAAACTGGAAACTGCTGGTTTTCCGTTGCTACCCTTAAATTTACTATAAAAAAAAATTTCAGACTGCCCTGCAATTCCCAGAGCACAATACCCTACAATTTTCTGGTACCCCTAAAACCTGCAATATCCCATCCATTCCCTGTCACACACCAATATAGACATAACCAAAACATATATATATTCAAGCAGTTAACATGTTCAACCTTTACAAAACCCAAAAAAAGAACCAGTTCAAACTGCATCAAACTTTACCAAAAAAAAAGGAACTCCATAAAAGTTTCCCTGAACTCCATAAACTTTACCATGGGTCTAGCAAACTAAAAAACAAGCCATAAAAGTAAGTAAGTTATAAACCAAGATGATGGCAGACATCTTCAAAAAACACGGCGACCAATCTAATGAAATGTCGTGTTACTCTTTGGATGAACACAAATCCCTCCAACTCCAACTTCTTTAAATTTCCTAGCAAGCTTGTTGGATTTGATGGTGGGCTCTTCTGGCAGGTAAATGTGATCCAGCACCACTTTGACATTCGACTCAGCAACAGGTACGCTGTGACAGATTAGTCCCTGCTCACCGACACAAAGTGTACCCCTAACAATCAAATCACCATCCATGTTCTTCAATGAAACTCTCTGATCTTTAGCACCACTACCACCAACTGCTTTAGCACCACTACCATCAACTGCTTTAGCACCACTACCACCTACTGCTTTAGCACCACTACCATCAACTGCTTTAGCACCACTACCACCTACTGTTGATCGAGCAGGTGACAAATCTTCAAGACCATTTCCTTGAGCAATTTCAGCAGCTGCATTTCTCAGAGTGGGGGACAAGTTTGCATGCTCAGCATTAACAAGTACAGGATTTGAAGCAGAATTGATGGCCGCAGGTGAACCAGATGAACTGTCCTGGTGGTTAAACCCAATGTAAGAAGATTGTCCAGTTTGGATCACCTTGATAACATTGCACAATGTTGCGAAGCCTTCAATCATGAACTCCATTTTGCCACTTAGTTCCTTCACCTCTGCCCTCAGCTCTCCATCCTTAGACTTCATTTCATCTACTTTAGCACGCGCAGGAGCGAATAGATCATATGCAGTACGAGAAATAGGACCACAACCACGTACCCTTCCGTGACCATCTGATCCAAAAGCTTTGACCAGTGGATCTTCAGTTTCAACAGGAGTACCAGCTTCAAGTGCTACCTGGATTTCTTCTTCTGCCTTCTTCAGCTTTTCCTGAAATGCCGAATACCAAAACCAGTTATTCTTTCAGTTCATTAGTATCTTTTATAAATTAAAAAACTTATATCTGACTTACATAGTAGGGTTGCGCGCTAGCTAGAATGATACCACCAGTTTGTTTATGGGTTTCAAGCCACACATCAGAAGTAGTGATTATCTTTCCAGGATTTTTCTTCTCCTGAAAAGCCAATGCAACATATATCAAGTTATCAACACATACAACTATCATCATGTTCATATCAACACATACAACTAGCTAAAGCAGTGATAATTCAAGAATAGGTGAAATTTTATCCTTCATCGGTACCTGCCTTCAATCTTGATAGGAGATAGGGATATGAGTACGTATCAAGGAGCCCTTAAAATGACCCATTTTAGTTGTCAAGTCGCCAGTGGGAAGTCCATTTTCATCTACCTCTACTTCTGCCATAATAACCTGCAAAATAGCTATCACCAGCACATATCACAAACTGATTTCAAGCAATTAAAGTTATAAATCATAATCCTGTCATAATCCTGTCATATGCTAGTCTACAAGCTACATGGTTTAGATTCAGGAGCAATAGCGACATCTGTTGGTACATTCACTCTCCTACGTGTAAGTTGGTCATTTCATAACACTGAATAACTATCATCTCACACGTAAGAGAGTGAATCACCAACCTAGCCTCAGCTAAAGCTCCAAGGAATCCATAATAACCTCCATTTAACAAATACATAAGCACAAACTCACATCCACACAATTTCACATCCATAATAACCTGCCATACTCACCTAGCACATTCTACCAGCACATTCTATTATCAATTTCACAGATTTATCAAGCAATAGCAATAGCAATAGCAACATCTGTTAGTATTAAACAAAACTTAAAATCAGAAAAAAATAGAAACCCATATATTCAGAAAACCCTAGAAATTAAACATTAACAAACTCAATTCAGAAAGCCCTAGAAACCCATATAGAAATTATTAACAAACTCAAATCAGAAAAATAAATAGAAACCCATATAAAAAAAAACCTAAAAATGAAATTTATGCACAAACCCTAGAAATAAAATTCATAAAACCCAAAAATAAAACCCAAACCGCATAACCCAAACCCCAATCATACATGCAAAACAAAGAACAAATAAAACTGAAATTTTTTTGTGAAATTTGTGATTTGGGTTTACCAGATGAAGACTTCGGCTTCGATTTGTAGCACCACCACAAAGATGAACACTTTGCCTTCGATTTGAAACACCAACTTTCTCAGAAGAACCACCAATTTTTTTTCTCCCGCTCTTTTTCTTTCTCTCCCGCACTTTTCTTTCTCTCTGGTTCTGAAAATGAAATAATGAAAGTAAGAAAATGAATTAGGGTTATAAAGTGTTGAGAGGTGTTTATGGCACACACTCTCTTCACACACTTGATGTTAGGGGCGGAAAAACAACTCCAGTGATATCTATTTGGGCATAAAAATCCTAAAAAGTGTGGGGAGGTGTTTTTGGCCGCACGCGTACACTGCACGCGCTAAAAATAAGCAACGGCGAAATGCAACTTAAATTGGGCCGTTTCTAAATTCCGCAACGGCCCAGTGCCGTTGCGGTATAGCAACGACAGCATTACTGTTGCTACATTGTGTTGCTATTCGCCAAATTTGGTGTAGTGTATCCTTAGCTGAACAAGCAGGAGCTACAAATCTGGAAATTAGGGGTGACTCCAAGTTACTAGTAAATCAAATGAACGGTGTTTACTCGTTGAAGGAAGTTACTCTAGCCCCTTATCGAGCTGAAGCACAGAGACTGCTAACTCGTTTCTACGAAGATGTCATCATTCACACATGCCGAACTAACAACAGGCATGTTCATTGTCTAGCAACATTGGCCTCGAAGTTATAATTTAAAGGTATGGAAACGACTCTCACCGTGCAGAAGTGTACACTTTCATCAACCTGGTTGGCGCAAGCTAACAAGCCAGAGATACATGACTGGAGGACACATGTCATTGATGAACTCACTCGATCATCACCTGAGAGGAAAGTCAGCCTCAAAGACTTGAAGAACTTCTTCTTATTGCACGGGATACTTTATCACAGAAACTCGGATGGATCTCTATCTAGATGCCTTGGAGACATAGAGGCTCAACAACGGCTTCATCACGTCCATGAGGAAATATGTGGACAAAGTCTAGTAGTCACTCTTTACAGGCGACTCCAGCGGTTGGGGTATTACTGGCCCACCATGGAAGCTCAATCTAGAGAAATACAAGGGTCCTGCAGTAAGTGTCAATCTATTGTACATCATTCTGAGGCCTTAATGATACATCCTGTCGAAGATTGGCGTGAACCTTACATCCAATATCTCCGGGATCATATTTTACCCACCGAGAAGAAAGATGCAGAAAGGCTGAAAAGACGGGCAGTAAGGTTGGTCTTTCACGAAGGATTCCTTTACCGCAAAAGCCTCGGTGGAGATTTGTTACGCTGTTTGGCAGAACCAAAAACGGGTACTATACTAGATAGGTGCTCAAAACACCTATTCAAGAGTACCTAATCTATGCACTTTAGTCGGCTTTAGCCTCATATATTGTTTATTTTACTCGTTTTCTATTTTGCAGGTATTTTGAAATTATATTTTATAAAATGAAGCAGAAACGATTCAATTCACAATTTGGAGTCATATGGAGTTGACGGTCTTGAACACAAGAAGGATACAAGCTCAATGGCGTCGCAAAAGAGAATTACTAAGGGGCAGATGCAGGAATTACTGGAGCACCGGGGATGTTTTACTCAGGGCCACCAGGGAGAATTCGAGTTTGGGGCAGACGCGGTTATTCTGAACCGGGTCGTATGATAAGGGCTACCCCCTCAACGAATAAGACCCAGACACGAGCTTAACTTAGGCTGAGTTTGGTATTGCTTTTTTTTTTTTTAAAAAGCACTTTCAAAATTTATATTAGGCAATATTTTTTCATCTTGGTGTTTGGTTAAATTTTTTCAAAGTGCTTTTCTTGAAAAGCACTTTGGATTTAGGCCGGCTTTTAAAAGCTCCCCAGGAGGAGCTTTTAAAAGCTGAAAAGCACTTTGAAAAAATATGTCAATGTTAATTTCACTTTATAACCCTACAATAATTATTAAATAACAAAATATGCCCTTAAATCTTTGATACTATAAAATTTTATTCTCAACATCTCTTGATCTTTATTGATAATAATCATGATTTGCGAATTATATTCTAAATTGCTAAAAGTTTAATGGAAGGTTAACTGGTATTAGGGAAATCAATAAAACATATTTATCAATAATAAAACTAAGATTAAATGTCAAAATATTTAATTATGAAAAGTATGTGCATTTTTGTCATTTTGAACAATAACAATGGTTGGACATGATATTTCCCAAACGCTATTTCATAATTTTTTAAATCTGCTTTACTTTTTTATTTATGGTTTACCAAACACTCAGCTGCTTTTTCCAAAAAGCACAGCACAACTTTTAAAAGCTGAAAAACGCTTTTGAAAAACTGACAGCAATACCAAACTCAACCTTATTATTCTCAACAGATCTGGTTTCTATTCTTCAAACTCTTCTCTGGGGTCATGACGGCATGCGATTAGGGAGGATTAAGGTCTGCCGGAGCTAATGGGGATAATCTGGAGGTGTAGAAGGTGACTTGAGGTAGAGATGTAGTTGGATTGATGAGTTATGAAGATTCTCTGCCGGATGTTGGAATTTGAGGAATGGGTTTTTGACAGCAAAACCACTGTGGTGCTCAAAGGGCTTATCGACAGCAGTGGAAGTGAAATGGAGAATGTATTGAAGCTACAAAGCATGGACAAAGGAGATCTTGATGCTGTTGGGGTTCCAGTTAATAGCTCAGACGGATTGTTTGGGCCTGATTTCAGTTGATGATGAATTGGAGAAATCTGAGGTGAAATTGAGATCGTATGACAGTTCTACAGCTTGGGTTGTGTGTGATTTGTGATCAGGAATGTTCTTTGGTTTGAATTGGCAGTGAAGATTGATTGTCTGAGAATTGGGGAAGATGAAGTTGAGTTGTCGGATGTCTATTTCTGACGGAAATGAAGGAGATGGTGATTGTGTTTTTCGCATGTGTGCAGGTGCGTGTGTGACTCGCACGGGGGTTTTTAAATGGTTCTCTGTTTGGTGATTTTTGGCCCAGGAAGTGATAATGGGTCAGAGTTCTGCTGGGCTTCGGAATTGGTTTGTTTTAGGAAAGGGTTTGGTTGAGATCTCATGCTTGAATAAATAGGGAACAATTTTCACAGAAGATTATCACGCAAAACAGAAGAAAGTTTTTGGGCATACTTTACAGAGACAAAGATATCACGAAAAGAGGCAGAGAAGGTTTTGGAACAAGGGTTTGGCGCGGTTTTCGAGACAAGGGCTAGGGATAAAGTTTGGAGCTTTTCATCAAGGGGTTTTTATGATTTTCATCACTAGTTATATGTTTTCTTTTTCTTTCAATAAGAACATGAGTAGCTAAATTCCTTATTATTGGTTGAGGATGTAGTCTAAAATTGCAAAACATGTTATTTGATTAATTATGGAGTTGAACTTATTCTTATTCATCATCGATTTTATTCTACCTTGCGTATGAGTGTATGATTGATGTATTACACTAAGATTGAATACCTTTTGATTCAAGTGGCCAATTGAGTTAGATTGTGTTTATATCTATTGCTAGAATTAGGTTTGTAGCACAATATGATTCTTGAGGTGGTGTAGCTTTGGGAATCATATGTAGGATATTACCTTTGTTGAATGAACTACTCATGGTAGTTCATTGCATTGATTAGCCGATTTCATAAAACTTAATGCTCTTAGAGAGTTGAACTCAATTACTCGATGTGTTGAGTTATTCTCTACGTAGAATTCACACATTCATCGTTATGGTGTGTGATGACATTAGGAAACTACGGAATATTTTCGCGATGATGTATTCTAGGGCTTTTGATGATGAGAGATTAAGTCGATACTCCATATATTATTCGTAATGCATGTTATGTGATTGAAGATGAACCCTTAACCAATATTCTCAACTCTTGATTACTTTCAATTATTCTTTGCTTCAGTTTTAATTGCTTTTATTTTATTTTATT
The DNA here is from genome assembly GCA_023529015.1 of Papaver nudicaule. Taxonomy (NCBI): domain Eukaryota; kingdom Viridiplantae; phylum Streptophyta; class Magnoliopsida; order Ranunculales; family Papaveraceae; genus Papaver; species Papaver nudicaule. The sequence continues at coordinate 11,340 of JAJJMA010250151.1, forward strand.
TTTAGTATTAAAACAATCAACATCCCCCAGGTTACTCTAGGATTCAAGAATTTATAACAACCATTTCCTCCTTGTGGAACGAACTTGTTCTTACCACTATTCTATATTATTTATTGTGAAGGTTAAGGACTTAAGAATATTTGTTGTTGTTTGACAACTCATCAATACTCAAGGAAATGCATGAAGGCGAACACCAAGGTAAGAAGAAATTATTTTTACAAGTTCATGAAAAGTATTATTGGCCTACTATGGAAGACGATACTGCTATGTTTGTTCGAAGATGCCATCAGTGTCAGGTTCATAATAACCTTATACACACTCCGTGTCTTCCTTTACAATCCATCAGTAGCCCTTGGCCATTTTATAGTTGGGGACTTGATCTTATAGGAAAGATCAATCCCGCATCTTCTTTACATCATGAGCATATTATAACCGCTACTGAGTACTTCACGAAGTGGGTAGAGGCGATTCCACTTAAGAAGACAAAAGGTGTCAATATAGCTCAGTTTATCAAGGAGCATATCATCTGTAGGTTTGGAGTTCCTAAGCACTCATAACAAATAATGGTTCTCCTTTTGTTAATCAAGATGTCGCGGAATTACTTCAAGAATATGGTATTCAACTTCTATCCTCTCTGTGACCGAAGCAAGACTTGAACGACCATTGACTTGGTTTAGGCTTGTCTTGTTCGATTTTGATCTCGAGCACTACGAAAGTACCCAGAGACGGTGCAGTGTTTTTCAGGCAAAAACATTTGGCGACCACAGTGGGAGATCAATCTCTCGGTCCCAGAAAACTTTCTCAAAAATGGTTGAACTCAGGTCAGGATCAGATACCAAAAACCCCAGCTCTTAAACTGACGGTGCTGCGACCTCCAGTGAAGCACCTACCAATCCACCTACATCCAGTGTTATGCTCAACGTTTCCGTTACTCAAGATGCTTCCCCTCCGACACCCGCCGTCCCGGTGAATCCTGTCACCCCGGTAACTCCCGCTGCTCCAGCGAACACCTCTAGCAAAAACCCTTCCCCCACAGTTAAGATCAACGCTACTACTGAAAAGGGGAAGGGAGTATCAAAAGCATTAACCATGGATGAGTTGGCCAAGCGCCAAGACGATCTCGCAGAAAGTCAATATAAGATGTTTGACACTCAAATAGGAATCCTGTTGTCTCAAGACTCTAACCTCAAAGCTGTCGAGTTCACCAGCCAAAAAAACCCCAGAGTCTGCTGCTGCTGGCGTCCACTCCGCTGTCATCCACATCCGAGACGACGAAACGCCTCCTATCCCAGAGGAGTCTCGCCAAAGAGAAGGACAACCACCCCGCTACGTCACGGCGGACGACTTGGATAGGCTATTACGAAATCGGGAAAGAGAGATGGCACTACCTGTCCACCAGCACCGACCGCCATACCCATACGAACTGCAGAGAGTTGCTCTCCCCAAAGGGTATGTTTCTCACATGTTTTCCTTGTACGACGGAACTGGGAACGCTCGTGAACACGTCTCACGATTTTTGGAGTCACTGGAATACGAATACAATCATGTATTGAGAATCAAGGAATTCTCAAAATCTCTCACTGGGAGAGCCTACACCTGGTACAATAACCTCGCCCCGAGCAACATTGGTACATGGGGTGAGATGGTGAACGCGTTCTACCGCAAATACTTCTTCGTGTCTGAACAAGTAACACTGTCAGATCTAGGGAGGATGTTCCAGAGACCTAACTAGCATCCAAACGACTACGTAAAGAGATTCAGAATCCAAGCTCTCGACTGCCACGACCCGAATGTCACAGAACTACAACTGGTAGAGCTCTGCATCAACGGAATGATTCATGTCTACCGATCCCTCTTGGAGAACCTCCGCTTCCAGACCTTCTCTGAACTCCATGAAGCTGCAAAGAGATCCGCTACCACCGCGCCTGCACTATTAGAAAGAGCTAAACCTCTGAGGAACGAAGAAGCCCGTATCACTCATGGCGACAGAAGGCTGATCAACAAACAATATAATAGCAGTCTACCATTCATGGGCGCTGTCAGCGAAGGAGGGAAGAGGAAGAGCCCTGCCACGGAGGTGACGCACCCAAAACGCACTAACTCGGATCCAGGAACCCCAAATAAGAGCGTGAACCAAGGCGGACCGCAACAACCAGAGATGCGGAGTCAAAAGGCTAGACCAGAGATACCTGACTACCCATTCCCCATGGAGGAGGTACTAGAATTATTAGACACTTGGATCCAGGACGGGGCGATCAAACTCCCTCCAGTACGACAACCTCCTACGGCTGAGGAAGTAGCAAGTCCAAGGTATTGTCGCTACCACCGAGTCACTACCCACTCTACCATGGATCGCTTTAGCCTTAAGCGAATCTTCCAAGCCAAGGTGGTGTCCGGGGAATTACACCTGGGGAACGAAGGTGTATACCAAGACTCTCTGCCAGTTCGAGCATTCACCCTTCCTGAGGAGCCAGTAAACAAGAGAGTTGAGGGGATAATGTACCAGCTATGTGAGAATCTCTGTCTCTCGAAACCACGGCGGAAAGACATGTTCATGGCATTGAACATGGTAGTATCAGGCAGACGCCTACTCTTCAAGGAAGATGGTGAGCAGACAATATACAAGCAGGGGGAACCAACAGAGGGACAAGGCTGCGGACTTCTCACAACCGCTCGCCTCTTCCATGATGAATTCCCGAAGATGCTCATCGACCCTGGGTGCCCGGTGAACGTCATCTCGGTCAAGACCCTTAGAGCCGCTAACATCCTCGTAATGAAGCCATCCATGCCCCTGCTGTCATCAAGGGTCTGAACGGGGTTTGAGGTACGCACCTATGGGTGGATCGACCTCTGGAATGCCTTTATGCAACACATGTACGCGTTCATACAGACCCGCTCGTTCTCTGGAATGCCTTTATGCAACACATGTACGCGTTCACGTACGCGTTCACCGTTGAGGTCATTTCAAGAGACAATTCGACATACTCTACCTATACATAATATCACGAATGTGACAAATGCAAAGGCGAAGAATCCTACAATACCTTCGGATCATATAAACAACATCATAGACTATTGATATGATAGAAATGGTAAATACGATACGGAAAGGAAAATCCTTTCTAACCTTTAGCGTGGACGTTATGATTTATCAAGTAGTAAGCTCTGGTCTTCGTCTTCAGCGGTCTTCGTCTCGATTACCTAAAACTATCCTAGTCCGAGGTTGTAGAGTAAACTTATCAAGGATTGTGTTTTTGTCAACTAAACTTGACAACTGACTTGAGATAGTAATATCAGTGGGTTCAACCGAGCAATGGTCTAACAATCCCCCCCTTTGTCAATTTTAGCGACAAAAACCAATCTTACATATGGATTCAAAAAGTAAAATATTTTAGCCCTAACCATAATGTACCTGATCTTCTTGTAATCTTCAGCGTCTTCAGATAAGAGTGTTCCTGCAAGTGAAGATTCAATGTAGAGATAACAAACTTCAAAGTCACCACGCATCTTGGTTTCTAGAAGGACATAGTCCAACAAGAGTTTGTTATGCAATTGAGTAGTATATAAAACTTGTAAGAATATTGCATCGATGCTTAAAGATACTACACAATATGATATGTTCTCCCCCTTACTCAATACACTAACTTTTGCTTTGACATGACAAGCACATTGATTTTACTCCCCCTATGACAATGCCGTAGACAATTGTCGTAGTAGATAGAAAGATTTTACTCCCCCTTACTACAAGATTTCTCCCCCTTTTATTCATAAAATAGACAAAGGATGTGGAGGGTAAAACACCCTCGGGACACGTGTCAGGATCGGAGGAGCTAAGTCCACCCAAGGGGTGCACCGCCATACTTCAGGAATAGACCACAAGGTGACCTCGAGGAAGAGCCTGGCAAGGAAAGACTCGCACTGGTCATCGAAGGACAGAAGTGCGAAGACATCTTCGGAAGGACCTCACCGAAGGAACCGCCTTACTCGACAAGCTCTGATGCCACCACGATTGAGTAGTTTGTCTTATTAGTTGTAAACCACTCAGACTCGGCCTATATAAGGCGAGCTCGAGAAACATTGTAGGGGTTGGCTTTTTGGGTGTAACCTAAGTGGCGAGAGTGAGACTAGGTTAGTATCTCCTCAAACTCCTTAGGATTAGATCCATGTATTAATTAAGCAGAAATACAATACGTTGTTACTCTTTTATCTCTTATTATTTCCATACTAAAACATCTTCGGTATTGTTCTTATGATCTTCACACCATGCATATTTCGTATTTGAGTTTTGGCTTGTCTAAAGATCTGATGGCTGTCGAGTGTAAAGTACGTATGCAGATTTTATACTCACACAGTTTGGCGCTAGAAACAGAGACTGATTAAAACAACTTAGGGTTTGCCTGTGATTTAGGGTTTTGAAATTCTTTGGGGAATTTTTTTCTTTTATTGGGTTTCTAAAAACTCTTTCTTAAAAACGTATTTTCACCATACTTTCATTACAAGCTCCATCACCTTGGACGTCTAAAGATCTTCAAAGCTTTAGCATGTTCAAGGGTTTTGAGTAAATCATCAAAATGATAAGATCAAAGTCTCTTTAAGGATTCCAAACCTTGAAACACAGAGATCCAATCAAGTGCATATCAAACTTCTTCAGAATACATGTCTTTCGATAGAAACCAAGGAAAGAGTCATTCTCGATCATAAGAAAACAATCATGCAAAGTTCCAGAAAATACCCTAAAAAGTTGGTTCTACAGTTACTTTGAGAAAATAAGCCAAGGTTTATTTTTAGGGTTTTTTAACACCTAATCCATATTTGGAAATAAACTTTGCCATCTTCGTACTCAGGATTTACTCGGGAAAGGATGAATCGCCAAAACCTCCCTATTGGGAAGGTAGATTTGGACAAAGTCAGAATATAATTAGGGTTTGGCCAAAAACAAGTGTACCTGATAAAGTCACAAGGAGCTTGTCGAGTAAGGCGGTTTCGCGCGATAAAGTCCGTAACAGCAGACAGACATACATGTCAAACCTAGTGCACTGCAATAGCCGCCCTGGACCTCACGTTTTTTTTGTCTTTTACAGGTCACAATCAGCATGACTTCGAAATCCGATTAGATTCTGAAGCAGAGAGTGGGTTCCTCGAGGCAGGGCACGGGCTCTTCGAGGCATAACACCAGATTTTCAACTAGCAAAGGACTATCGCCAGAGGTGGCATCAAGCACAGTCCAGCACAGGGAGCGTGACAACGAAGAGGAAGTACTAGTAGAGGATCTAGGCCCAAATGGAGAAGGGTTTCCAGAGGGTAACGAACTACCTCAACATCAAATACAAGAAGAAGATGGTGAGAATGACGAGGACGAGGGCAAAGACGCCATCCCGAGCGAAGCAATGCCAGCACATCAGCCCGCCGAAGAAGCTACGGCGAGAGCTGCACAGTTCAGGAAGTTGATTCTAAAAAACAAGAAAATAAGAAAGCTAAAAAAGCAACTAGCAGAGGCAAATAAGAAGGTGGCAGAAAAGTCGGCTTCAAACTACAAAGGAAGCAGCGAGGGGCATTCTCGCCCACACACCGTATCTCAGTCAAAGGGGCACTCTGCATCAAGGAGCCTTACAAAGATCAAGGGTGACAACAAGGGCCATGGAATCGTAGTCTCAAGTAGAAGAACCGAACCCAGTATACGTCCGAAGGAGAATAGCATACGCCTGGTCTATGAAACTGAACAAGCGAGGAAGGACGCCGAAACGCAGGCATTACAACAAGTAATGCTGGACCAAATCAAAACACTCCGGGCTGAACTCTTTGATAACAGAATTCAATCGAGTGATAGGATAAAGCTGACGCAGGCGATAAATGATGTCAACCGCTCGCCGCTAAGTCCCGAAATTCTCTCTAAAGCCATTCCGGTAAAATGCACCATGCCAACTTTCACATCAATCTTCGATGGTTCGGGAGACCCAACTTTACACGTCAAAATGTATCTACGGGTATTCCTAGCTTATGCTGACAGAGATGAGGTGCTTTACAAGTATTTCCCTTCCAGCTTGAAAGGGGAAGCCTTGGCTTGGTACGACAACCTAATAGCCAGTTCGATCTCGTCTTTCGAAGAGCTATCCAAAGTATTCATACTACATTTCTTATACAACAACTCATCCAAGCCAGGAGTAGAGAAATTGTTTAGCATCAGAGTAAGACCAGGAGAATCTACCAAAAGCTTGACGGACAGATGGACAGCCCAGTGCGTAGAGGTGGGAAATGGAGCCTCGGAGAAAGACAAAGTACGAGCATTCCTGAACGCACTCGACAAAAACCACCCCCTGTACGACAGACTCTTCTCCAAAAACCTTGAGACGCTGCAAGATCTCCGAAAATATCAGAAGGAGCGAATCACATTGGAGGAAATTAAAGAGCAAGCAACTCAGGGAAAGGAGACCATTATGAAGCAAGTACATTCGATAAATAATTTATCACTCGAAGAGCGCGATCAGGCAATGAACAATGAATCTGGGGATCCCTCAAAAAGAGAGAGGCAGAATGACAATGGAAGGTATGACAACGAGGGTAAATTTGGTGACGACAAGTACCACGACAACGGAAAGTACAATGACGGCAGATGAGCCAGTTCACGAGGAGAATTTGTAGGAAACAACACCCAACGAGGGCAAGAGGGAGGAAGAAATTTTGGAACACCTCGAACAAGATTCCCTGCTTTCCAAGATAGGAAGCTCCCAAAGCTATGTGTATCCATCGAGGAAGCTCTTCGGATCATCGAACAATCCGAGTTTGCAAGCGAAATGAGGTACCCGAGGAGTAGGGTAATCAACCCAAGCATACTAAGAATTCCAAGGATTACTGCCAATTCCATAAATTCTATGGACATACAACAGAGGACTGCGTCACAGCACAGGATCAAATCTATTTCTTCATCACCAGGGACAAGTTCAAGCACCTCTTGGAGCTGCCAAAGCCACCCCCAAACCAGCCTCAACCGAAGGAGGAGCCAAAACACGAGGCATATGTCATAACAATTGATCGAAACATTCCGAGGTTTAGCGACTGCAACTCTATAGTCCATGCAGACATCTGTAGGCGAGGCCCCGAAGGAATCCAGACAGACCGAATTCATAAAAGAGACTTTGATGAAAGAGCATCTCGAGGAGTGGCAGAAGCAACCAATTTTCTTTTCCGCGGCGGACATCCCCAATGAAGGAAGATCGCACAATGATCCCCTAGTCATTACATTGCACATCGAAAAGACGACTATGTCTCGAATACTGGTAGACCCAGGAAGCTCCGTAGACATACACTTCGGACGAACATACGATAAGCTACTCGAAAAGAATATTGCCTTGGTACCCTCTTCGTACAATATATACGGCTTCAATGGAAAACCCTCGACGCCAAGAGGAGAGCTATCACTAATGATCCACGTGGGGAGTCTGAAACGACCAACATCATTCTGTGTGGTCGACATAGAATCTCCTTACAATGCCATCGTGGGAAGACCTTGGTTGCACAACATCATGGGAGTAGCCTCCACACTACATCGAAGAATCAGATTCCCTACCCCACTTGGAATCGCAGAAATACTAGGTGACCCAACCGAAGCTCGTGTGTGCAACGAGATAGATGTCCAAGCAAGAGAACATCCAAGAAAGGATTGCCCGAGTCAGGTCAAGCACCCAAAGATTACAGATTCTTTCATAAGAGAATTCATAGCTGAAGTCGAAGCAGGGATGACAGACACGACCATAAAAAATACAACCTACCAGCAAGGCGCCCGACCTACCAACAAGGGGAAAGATCATTGCCTTAACAGGGAACAGTTCCTCGTCACAACCAGTAGCATCCAAACTCTAAATGAATCGTCAAGCTTGGAACAGAGGCAAAAACATCCACAGGAACAATTCTGGGCCGGGCCCTATGTAATCGAGAAAGCACTCGGGAACAACACATACAGCTTGATTAACCTTGAGGGTCAAAAGCTAAGCACCCCAGTCGAGGGAAAGAACTTGAAGCACCTTAATTAAGGCATTTTTATGTAAACAACACATAAGAAATTGGTATCCAATAAACGAAGAAGCTTGATCTATCTAAAGTTGCATTCTTCGATGCATTTTATTTTCAAACTCCAGATCCTACCAGAACGGGTAAAAAACCCAATCTGGCTAGGCACACTTACAAAGGCTTTAACGCCACAAAAACAAAACTGGCCATGACGCCATCTCCCCTAGTGCCCTGACGCAAATAAAAGGCTCTAACGCCAAGGCCTAGACGCCAAAAATAAAAAAGACCTCGAATAACAAGCACAGAGCTGATGTTCATATAAGCCGTTAGGGCCCTATGAGCTATGTGACACAGTCCTCTACCCACAAGACACACCGTTAGCGGTGGGTACTTTGTATCTAGGCTACATAAGCTAAAGATACACTTGCACCCACCACCACACGACCATGAGGACCTCTCTTTCTGAAGCGTCGAGGGGACGATAAATGGGATTAACATCTACCTTTAAAGGTGGATGGAACCCCGAGGCAGTTAATTCGCCCACATTCACGGGAATAGTAGGCGAATTACGCAGCCGAGGGACCTCCTCCAAAAAACTAAAACATAGCCTCGAGGAGGGGCTAACGAGAAACAGATGGGTCGAATTCTAGGCCGCGACAGGAGAATAGTACCATGTCTAAGCTCCAGCCTTGACCGGCACTCCCCCATTGAGCTACTTTATTATCGAGGCACAAACATAGCTGCTACCCACCATAAGTTCCTCACTTTACTCGGGGCAAATGGATTATCAGAACACCACCATGTTCTCTCGGAGGATACCTTGTATCCACGATAACCACCCAGTATACCAAGGCAAAACGGGTACCTATGGCCTCGATAGCCTGTGTTTGCTTTAAAACAGGCAAGTAGCTAAAAGCCTTTGGGAAGGGTGATCCATAAGCCCCCACTAGCTTGGTTTACTATCTCCCACATCGAAGTAAGCCTTGGAGTTGCACCTCGAGTACCCTTAGGAGCCTAGAATATTGCAACAACAACCTCATACTTACCCACGAAGTTCCCAGCACACATGCAAATTAAAAAAAATAAATAAATAAAAAATAAAACTCCAATCAAGCAACAAAGGCCTCTTCATAGACATAGTCAATACAGCTTACAAGCACAAACAATGGGAAACGCCAAGTACAAGAATTCTTGCATCAGAAAACAAAAAGGAAAAAGCAGAAGCTTCGTTGCTACAACATGGGAGAAACTTCATTAGATAGCACAACGTGATGAGGAGAGAGATCCCCAAAAACTTTCATGTCATCCCAAAGCCTTTTTTCAACCTTCAGATCCTCTTCATAAGTTCGAAAGCCAGAGTGATCTTGTCTTGAAGGAATGATTTCCCTAATGGGCTCAGACTCACTATCGCTCTCCTCACTGTACGCGGCCGAGGATTCTTGAAACAAATAGCAGTTCCCTTTGTCGAAGTTAACACCCACACCACCACCAGTGCTTGGCACTTCGGCGTCGCCAAGATCATGTGCGGCATTATCAGCAGGATCGCCAATCTTAACTAAAACATCATCCTTCGGATCATCCTAGGGATTGTTCTTCGGATCATCCTTCGAACCATCCTCTGGAACATCCTTCGATCCACCCTTGGGATCGTCTTTCGGATCATCCTTCGAATCACCATCGGAACCATCCTTAGAATCGCCCTCGGAGTTCCCCTGGGATGACCTTTGGAGTCACCTGAGTGGTCATCATCCGAACTACCATCGTTATCACCTTCATCATCATCAGGGCCTTTGTCTTCAGGAATTCTCCCAAGCAGCCCTCTCCTTCGCGCTTCATCTCTAGCTAACCTTACAAACACCTCTTGAGGAACCAAGTATTCGTCGCCTGGAAGTATCGCGTCAACATCCCTTGCACCAACATCCCCATAGGTAGGAGGTTCAATGCCGATGAATCTAAAGAGAGACCGACCATGCATTCGACAGGCCCTGCTAGTAGCCAGGGAGGTAGTCAATGCAGATCGAGTAAGCAGTTCTTCGACAGCCCGTCAGTCAATGCAGATCGAGTAAGCAGTTCTTCGACAGCCCGTCCATGTCTTAACTGATGGTTGATGAGAGCAAAGCCAGTAACCATATTCCTAAGGTCCAGCTGGCACTTGAGACGAAAATTTCGTTTAGCAGTCATTTCCTCAACACTCCTCTGCACATCCTCCGAGCGACGCTTACGTTCGAGCTCCAGCTCTCGGGAAAGCTTGTTCACGTCAGCTGTTCGACGTCGTTGTTCCTCGAACAATTCCTTCGACAATTGTTCTGCTCTCCTTTTAAACTCCAACTTTTGATCGGCTTCAAGCACTAACTGATTGACAGCTTCGTCCCTTGCAGCCTCGGCGTGTGCAACTTTCTTTTGTAAGTTAGCTTCTATGCCTGCAAAAACAAAAGCAAACACAAGTGGAATTGAGATGGCAGACCATAATCCAAGGACACAATGAGAATAAAATAAAAACAATCAGGGTTAGTACCTTACTTTCTTTAACAATCATGTACTCAGTTACTTCATGTTGATTGGTAAAACGAGGTTGAGAAGCCCTCTTCCTAATATCTTCAGAAGATGCCGCTCCTAGCCTAGCAAGCTCTAACCGATACTCATCAATCATTTGAGAAAGATGGTTGTTCGACTTTTTGGCCTTGGAAAGCTCCATGCTTATGTCATTAACGCCCTTATTCAAAGCATCATTCCCCGCAGTCAGCTCTTTGTTGACATTTTTCAAAGCGGCCATTTGGACCTTCAAATTCCTGATATCTTGTTCAAGGTTCCCAATCACCACCCTACCGGAGGCACTAATCGACCTTTCCTCGCGGGAAGCATCTCGCTCTCGTGCCAAACGATCTACATCTAGCTGGAAAGTGATTCTCTCTAGCAATAGTCTCATTCCTATTTCTTTGCTCCTCAAGAAGACGTTCGGTCTTCGTATTTCTTTTCTTCTCTTCGACTAGAAGGCCCTCAGCCTCGTGCCTTTTCCTTCTATAATAATCTCGATCATCCAAGGCTTTGTCCCTCTCTTCTACAAGTTTATCAATCTCACTTCGGTGACTCCTACTACCAGAAGAACTGTGTGAGGGTTTCCGACTATCGCGGGGATTGCCACTAGTACACAAATGAGAATTTAAGACGATTTTTTCATGGAGCCATGTGACGGTTTTCGAATCAAGTGGCGATATGACATCCAATAAACACGTCTGGGTGAATGTAGTGTCTGTATTACCCCTTTATACGACGGTTTTGATTGCTTACAGTATCCTTGGCAAGGATTGAGCTATCAACCGTCGCAACTACTGACCACATTGTCACTCTCCTATGTGTTTGTCATAGCCAGTGTCGAATGACTGTTGAATAGCAACGTGAAAGAAATTCGATAAATTATTCAAGTGTCCATTTGCTCAGATATAACTACGCTGTTGATTCAGTAGCCTTCGGGAATCATAAAGGCACGTTGAGCTTGTGTTTGTCATTGTCAGTGTCGATCTACCAGTAGATAGCAACGTCTAGATGTTCGATAATTTATATGCGTGTCCACTGTTGGAGTTTTCATTTGACACTTACCAACTAGAGATTTCCTTGAGTGTCCATAGACAGCTCAATAGCCATACCAGGACAATAAGATGTAAGGTGCCAAAATATGGGTAGATCGCCACTTGAAGAAATAATTGTTTGCTCAGCGTGTCGGTTTTCTTCGAAACTCTCCAATTCAAGATTACTGTTGGGTGTCCACAGCCGGCATCTGTAGCTACTCCGGGACAAAAATGATGTAAAGTGCCAAAATATGGGTTAGTAGACACTTGAAGAAATCAATTTTTACTCTGCGTGTCCAATGTGGAGGTTTTAGTTCGACACTCACCAACTCTACATACTTGTTGGTGTCCATACCCAGCATCTATAGCCACTCGAGGACAATAAGAGTTGAGCTGCCTAAATATGGTTATATTGCCACGCGATCTATCTTATCTAAGGGTACGTGACAAACAAAATGGACGGACCTCTGAACCGGGTCAGGGGCCCATGTCCGCGAGCTAATATTTAGGTGCATGAACCGGGCTCGAGCATCCGGGTAAGCCCTCTAGTCCATAAGATCGTTTAGAACTTACACAGCAACGATGGGCTTAATTTAGGTTACAGCCCAAGATAAATCTGATCAGGCCTAGGATCTGTCACAGACGTATTTTGCAGTTGGGCTTAACCTACACATTAACCAGAGTCATCAGTCCAATATGAGCGCGTTTGTCATGGAACTCTAATCTTCTGCAATGTTGTATTCTTTTCCGAAGGGGTACATGCATTTCACTTAACAGACGTGTATATTGGTTGCGTCCGTTGAATGTCTATATAAAGTTCAAGACATTCTAAGTGCCCCTATATAACTATGTTGTGATGGAAAAACGCATCTCTTGAAATTCCGTTACATTTTGGTAGAAAATGAGGAGTCTTTTCCCGAAAGGGTACAAGCATCTGCAGTTCTGCACCAATGCATTTGTCGACTGAACAGACGTGTATATTGGATGTCTATATAAGTTCAGTATTCTACACAATAATCCTAAATATCCTTATCCCATCATTCAACACTAACAGTAATGGATAAATTACCAGAGGAATTAACTAAAAAGATTTTAGTCTGTCTTCCTACAACAGAGAGTGTTTCTCACAGCAAATTGGTATGCAAA
>JAJJMA010250201.1:4483-14548 GCA_023529015.1 Papaver nudicaule
CTCTGAGCACCCCTCTGGGATGATGTGCTCACTCGTTCCCACTTCAGTTTCAGTTATCAAAAGAGACGGTGCACGTGAAGAGTTACGTTTCATAGTTTAACGCTTAATCGAGTTAGAGGTCTTTGTATATTATCTTACATCCAAATATTTTGTGAACTTGTAAGAACAACAGATTATATATATATCACTTGAGAGATTTCCATTATGTATATCATAGTTCTTGGGTTTCTTTTAAGATTCTTTTATATTAGGTATCTTGAATAGATGATCTAGTTTCTCGACACCTTCTAGTGTAGACCCTAAGCAGGTGGATTGATGGGTCATGACATTGAGTTATGGCAATGCAGGAGAGGAGGGAAGCTAAAATGCAAAATATGGCCATGTTGCCTTTCGCAGTGACTTTGAGCTAATGGTCAGGGAGGAATAAAAGAGTTACGGGGAAGAAAATAGGAAGATATAGAGAGGAAGTCGTCATTGAGATTAAGAGAAGACTCTTCCAATGTGGGTCTATTTGAAATTGGTTTATAACTCATTCATGGGGCTTATTTCACACCGGAAAGCTGTAATGGACTGTTAACTGTGAGTGCAGTCACATTGTAACTAGCTTAAGCTATAGGCTTAGGTTGCAATATCCTTTTATTCCCAAATAAAAATTTAACCCTTATTTATCAAAAAAAAAAAAAAAAAACCTCGTGCAGAGTTTCAGCTAAATCCACCGACACACAAGCAAAAAGACCAAATTGTTTCGTCTAAGTGAAATCATCAACTTTCATGGTGTACCAATAACACTAATAATTTCAAATAATGTTTTATTCCTCCAATATTCATGACCTGATCCATATAGTCTAATCCACACATGAGTTAGAGATTTGTTTTGAGTATTATGGTTAAAGTCAGGAATCCATGTTCGAAGATGTATCATACCTGATTAATCTTAGGTGGGCTGTCTATCTGAATGTACACGAAGAACATCAGTTTTGTAACGACCCGTCCCTACACCGATACTGTCCCCACTTAACCACTGCGGTCATCCGGCAGTGTGGGGTTTTCAACGGGCGCCGCTGCGGTCATCCAGCAGCAACTTCTCGGGAGGTCACCCATCCCTGGACTACTCCCGCCCGAGCACGCTTAACTGCAGAGTTTTTTTCCAACTTCTGAGTTAATTATGCTTGAAAAGGCCTCGGTGTTATGAAAGGATAATTCATTACTTATATTCCATTCGGCGAACCCTACCTGCCGAATCGGGGTATTACAATACCACCACCTTTAAATTGGAGCCGTCCCCGGCTCCGGAATATATTTTTCAAGCCCAGATCTCCAACGTTCCCTGCCCCTCATGAGACGAGCTACCTGGGACACAACCCGCCCAGCGTACTCTCCCACCCTCAACAAGTGAACCGTCGTCGGCTCTGATACCATCTGTAACGACCCGTCCCTCCACCGATACCGTCCCCACTTAACCACTGCGGTCATCCGGCAGTGTGGGGTTTTCAACGGGCGCCGCTGCGGTCATCCAGCAGCAACTTCCCGGGAGGTCACCCATCCCTGGACTACTCCCGCCCGAGCACGCTTAACTGCAGAGTTTTTTTCCAACTTCTGAGTTAATTATGCTTGAAAAGGCCTCGGTGTTATGAAAGGATAATTTATTACTTATATTCCATTCGGCGAACCCTACCTGCCGAATCGGGGTATTACAAGTTTTATTCGAAAATATCCTCTACCTAATGAAGATAAACTCCATCGAGTATCTGCAGGGCATAAAAGCTTTGGCTTGTTGCACAAATCAATGATTTTAAGAGGAACACACCCCTTTAGAGAGTTTATCTTCATATCAAACAATTCTTGCAGTCTTCCCTTTTAATATTCATCTTTTGGGATATGGATTAATATCCAATTACCCTTCAAGCATAGTTTTGGCAGTTGAACAACACAAACCTCGGATTATGTGTTTGTTAATACAGATGCAAAACTAGATTTGATTTTCAAAACATTAGTCTTTTCTAGGTTAGAAGGTTCTCTTGAACTTTTGAAGTTCTTGTTAAAACTCTATTAATGATTTTCGGAGGAATGATATGACAAATAGCTTTTGATGCATCTAACGTGAAAGAATCAGATCTGAAAGAAGACGGAGGTGGAGTTCCATGGAAACCTAGAATCACCGTAAAGTCTCCCCTGAAACTCAAAGCTTAACGTAATTTTCAGTCAACCGAATGATATTAAAGGGGAGACTCAATTTACGTTTGTGGATATCCTTCACAAAAAAAAAACATGTGACAAGGTGATAATATGGCAACATCAATTTTTATATGGCTACTAACGGGTACTAATTTATTTGGAAATGTATCAAAACACTTTTGGCTTTTGACTTGGTACAAATCGGTAATCCCCTTACGGATGTTGAATTTTTACCAAAAACTTAGACGGTCACACTTTCAGTCAACATTAATCGTGCAAGACAACAGCAAGTTTCCACAAGAACATCTTCCGCTAAATGACCAAACCATCCTCACAACGATTCATTCTAGTCAATTTTTTTCCTAATCAGACACAATTTCGTGAGTCCATATATGTCATTTGACTCATTTCCCCATGTCCCATTTCAAAATGCTTTCTCGTAAAGCGTATCGGAATTTTGCTCGCTGGTTTCCAACACTACTACTGTATAGGTGTCAATAGGGTGTACATTTTGTGTCGTTCCCTTTTCAATTTCCTCTTCCCGCGATCTTTTATTAGCCGCTGAAAACCCTTCCCTCGATCATCAAAACTAGGGTTTCTAATCCAAAACGCTGATACTCGATTTTTTCAAGTCCTTGTGAATGCGATGAAGAGGAAATCATCTCAGAAAAAAGAAGATGATGTTTATAGTTTTACAGAAGATGATGCGAAAATAGAACATGATTCTAAAACAAATATGAAGAAATACCAACATGCTTTTGCAATTTCCATGAGAAGACCTCGTAAAGATGTTTCCCCAGTCACCAAGTATGATTTTCTCAATTGCTGTAAGTATTTGTCTTTTTTCCCCTTATCGTTTTCGTTGTTGTTTTGTCCGATTAATGCTGTACGGGATTTTGAAGAGTCGGATGATTAGTATTTGATTAAGTAAATCATTTTAGTAGGATTTTGTTATGTTTATCACTGTATTTTGTTATGTGTCCGTACTAGTTTTAGTGTGTCACTGTTATCTGCTGAAGGTTCTCTATTGAATTAGGGCTGGCAGTGATAGTTATTATGGGATTAATTTGTGATTACACTTTCGTATATGCGAAATTGTTAGTACCTTAGTTGATAGTTCATATTAACATAGTGAATCAGTTTATTAGAAAGATTTGAGGTTTAGGAACTGCGAAATTGGTCAGTCCTGATTCTTTTGTGTATGGAATGCTCAATTATGTTTGCCTATGTTTCGTATGTTGAGGTGTGATGTCACAGATTTAGCTACTGATTTGAATAATCGAGTAATGAACTATGAAAATGATATTATCCGCAACTTTTATCCTACATTCTCGACAAGTGGTGTGAAGGGGTAAGATTACAGTGGTTAGTGGTGTTGACATGCGCAAAAGACTAGCATGGTTAGTACATCAGCCCCTTATGCCATTTGACTAGAGAATCTATGGGTAAAAGGGGTGAGGTAAACAGCATAATTGTGGTATATTATTTATGTATAGTCTGACTCTCACAATGTAGTTAGCAGGGGATCCAACGATGCACAAGTGGGAACCAGTGAAGCACCAATTATAGAAATCGACTCGAGTAATAGTGGGCATAAAAGCAGAAGAAAGAGTGATAGCGGTAACAAACAGGAAATAAAGAGTCTGTATGACTCTAACAATGTGGGTAGCAGGGGATCCAACTATGCACAAGTGGGAACCAGTGAAGCATCAATTGTAGAAGACGGCCCGGGCAATAGTGGTTGTAAAAGCAAAAGAAAGAGTAAGACAGTGTTACTGAAGAGTCTATATGCTGGTCCCACATCTAGAGAAGGCAGTGTTACTAAAGAACGAATTTCTGGGTTGGATGAAATGCTTGTATCGGATACGAACAGTAGTGAATTACATGTTCTTAGCAGTTCAGATAATGATGAATCTGGCAATATCTTCTGTGAGAGTCCTGGCATAAGCTCATGTCGTGTGAAGGACTCGAGTCTTGCAGTACCTTCGTCTGGGAAGATACATACGATTTCACAGGATCTTCCATCTGATGTACAGATCCTTAACATTGTTTAGTTGTAAGTTGAAATTCTGATTGTGGAAATGCACTTAACTTGCGTTGTTTGGTTTGAAACTGTTGCAGAATGATTCTCCAGATGTAATGTTAGTTGACGTAAAATGCGGTAAACAAAGCTCTCCAAGGTTTTGTTCTTCTGTTATAGGAGAAATCGAAGGTTTCCCTTCTATCAACATATGATCTTTTAACTATTGCACTTCACACTTCATTGTTCTTAACTATTGCACTTCACACTTCATTGTTCTCAGAAGGTTATTTTCTGGAATTTCAGGTTGTGCAGAAGATTCTGCTTCAGATCACAATTCCAGTGAATGGGATAGGGTAAGCACTACTTAAAATGTTCGTTTCGAATTATTGATAAGTATTTTGATGAAGAAATTATAGCTGATAAGATATGAACCGCCGATTCCTTCATGGCAACCATTTGTTTTTTTGCTAATAAATCTTATAAAATGAGCATCTATGTAACACATTAAACTGACTATTTTGGTTGTGAGAACATGTCCAAACACACTGGTTCATGTACTATGTCAAAATGGTGAAAACTTTTTATGTGTTGCCAAACTTTTGTTCTGTGTGCGAGACCAAAATGATATAAGCATATGAAGTACTGAACGTGTTTTTATCACTAGACTTCTTTGAGTTTTTGGAGTATGCGTTTGAGCATTTCTATTGGTCTCTTGTTCCATGCTGCTCTTTGAGTGTAATTTCGATTGTTTGACTGCTCTTTACCTGTGATTTTGTTAGGTAAATATAAATACGGAGGTCGTTGTATCGCCAGATTTGCTGAAATACGAGGACAAATATGGGGAAAGAAATTGTTCAGAATCTTCCTTAACTTTTTCCCACAGCTGCATTAAGCTTGAGTGCACAAATTTATATGGGAAGAGAGAGCCATTTAGCTCCGAGTGGGCAAATTCCCAGGTTTCTAGTATTGAGTGTCAGTGGTTCTCACCGGTGGGTTCTGCCTTTTTCCATTTTCAGAAACTATTTGTTAATGGTTTGCTGTGTATGGTGTCTCTGAATTATTTTTGGTTTTGTGTCTTGTTTCAGGTTCAGACGGCTCTCGTTAAGATATGTATCACGCCAATTGCTGAAAAGGAAGTTGAAGATGTAAATGATGATCCAGGTTGGTTTTAGTTCTAGGTTTTTCAGCTGGTTTCATTTTAGTTTACACCATAGGGTGTGGAGGAAACTAGCTCAAATTAGTTAGATTCAGTAGCAATTCGTTGGAGTCGCTCAGTGTATGTTGAATGCTAATTCATGTTATTAAATGTATCTAGGTCATCTGGAGTTAAAACTTGCAGTTAGCGACCCTCTTTGGTCTAACACACAAGAGAAGATCCATTCACTGGATTCAAGATACAGGGCCCTGTGGAAACATGTGCTTGAGTGAGTTCTTAGAATTTGTTGTTTTGGGATCCTAAGGATATCTGGTGTTCTTATTTAATTTCATTTCGCTCAATAATTTATTGCTAAAAATCTTCTTGTTTTAATCTTGTTACAGTAATGATGATACATGGGAATGTGGTTTCAGCCGGGAAAGTGGCTTATCTTGTTTAAAAGATACTAGTCCCAAGTTAGTGAACATTTTCTTTTTTACCTTATGTGCATATTGAGCCATATATCTCTGGCCCGTTCATTGATCATGTGGCTCATGTTTTCATTTTCTCTGATTTTTGGTTCCGTATTGGTTCATTTCTTTGGTATGTTAACTGATTAAATTTGTAAAAAAATCAGTATTGATGAGCACTTTGACGGTGTTATCTATCCACAAAGCGATCCGGATGCTGTTATTATTACTAAGAGGGACATTGAACTATTACAACCCGAGACGTTCCTCAATGATACAATTATCGACTTCTACATTAAGTAAGTTGAACTATGGAACTTGTGGGGGTTCGTTGTTAACTCTGTTGTCACGATTTTTCAGACGTGGATTTGTGTAACATTTGAAACATGGGTGCTTTATTTCCAGTTCTATGTTTTCAAAAGCTGTAACACTGAATCTTCAATGAGTGCAGATATTTGAAGACTAGGATTCCGCCAGAGGATGGGCAAAGGTTTCACTTCTTTAATAGTTTTTTTTTCCGCAAGCTAGCTGATTTGGACAAAGATTTGCCCAGTGCTTCTCAAGGTAGGAAAGGTTTTCAGCGTGTTCGCAAATGGACAAGGAAAGTGAATCTGTTTGAAAAGGATTATGTCTTCATTCCTATAAACTTCCAGTAAGTATTTACTATATATAAACACAGGCTTAACTGATTACAAAGAAATTATTTCTCATTCTTAAAGCGTTCCCTTGCATCTTTGTTGACAGTCACCACTGGAGTTTGATTATCCTTTGTCACCCTGGTGAAGTGGCTAATTCAAAGGGTAAATTCTGTATGGACATTGTGTTAGTGGTTACTTCTTGTTATTGTTTCATATCATTTATGTCCTGTAGTTTTGTTTCAGGGGAAGATGTTGAAAATTCCGTTAAAGTACCATGCATATTGCACATGAATTCTATTGAAGGAAGTCATAGGGGACTCATGAAAGTTATTCAAAGGTGATTATCCCTTTCATTTATGATTGCAGGAATTTGAAAGCAGTAATTGGTTGTTGTTGTTGTATTCTGCTTTTAAATTGTAATTAGTGTGGTTGAAACATCAAACATGCTTGATACTCTTCAACATTTGATGATCAAATTTGTCACTGTGAATATGTTGGCTTTTTACATGTTAAAGTTTATATGTAAAGACTTTGACTTTGAGTTTTGAAAATACAGTTACCTCTTGGAGGAGTGGAACGAGAGAACAGCAGGAGCTTCTGAAGATTTTTCGTCAAAGTTCCATAATTTGCGATTTGTGAATCTAGAGGTACTGTCGGTTTTTCGTTTAACATTTTGAGTTTAATACTTCTTATATTAGATAACAACCACTAGGTTGTGAGCTTCTTTCGTTTCTATTTCTTATGAGAATATAAATCCGAATAACATGTAATGTATGGGAATGCCCATGACTTTGTAAAACCTATGCTCAAGCAGGCAAGGATTTGTATTGAATAGGTTGATTTATTTACTGAATTCATTTTTTTTCCATTAGCACTAGTATTGCAACTTATTTGATTGGATATGATTTTGTCCTCCAGTTGTCATGGGTCAACATATAAGCATACCCCATGGATTGATTTCTTCACTTCAAAACATCAACTTTTATTTTATTATTTATACCAAGGAAATGCATCAGTTTTTGGATGTGCAAAGAATATGTTTTTTCTCACTTTCTGGATGTGCATCAGTTGCCGCAGCAGTAAAACTCATATGGCCGTAGTCTCACTGTTTCTTCTCTTGAAAAAATATTTTTTTTCCTGCTGACATGGTTTTCTCACTTTTTTGTTGTACACCAGGTGCCGCAACAGGAAAACTCGTATGATTGTGGCCTCTTCTTGCTCCACTATGTAGAGTGCTTTCTTCAAGAAGCTCCAGTTAACTTCAGCCCTTTCAACATAGCAAAGGACTCCAACTTTGTGAGTAATCTCTTACCCTGGCTTTAAGTCACGGGAAAAATTCTTTTCCAATGCAGTGTTTCTAGCTTTACTGCTTTTCTGGGATCAAATCATATTTCCAGGTCCAGGATCTGCCTTCATATTTGCATAGCAGCGTAAGTAAAAAATTGAAGACAATTCATGTGTTTCCTTCTTTCTCAAATTTGCTTATCTGTGCACTATGGGGTCTTTCCTCTTTCATTAAAATGGGTATACTGTGATTATCATCCATTTCCGTATGGCTAAGTCATAAGTTGCCATACAACAAACATATTTGTAAGATTGCTCATCATGGCAGTATATGACCATGTCCACGTGTTACACAGTTAGTAATGATTTCCCAATTCAAAACAGAACTGAAGTTATTGTATAATAACCAGGGTCCGTGATAACTGGAGTCGTACTTATATTGACATGATTGCAATTTGCAATATATAGTGGGGCCCATTTTCAAAACCAAGAATTGCGATTTAGGATAGAAGGAGCTTTCTTATGTGTTCGAGTTTGGTTTGGAGGGTATATTGTGTTTCTGTGTCCATATATGAATTTTTAGTTACCCTAATGTGCTATTCTTTTCAGCTTAGTGTGAACTGGTTTGTACCTGCGGAAGCTTCTCGAAAACGATCGGTTATCTTCAATCTAATCAATGAGCTTGCTGAAGATCGTCGTAGGGAACACGCTCCTACAGCTGACAATGATAAGCATGACTTATCTGTAGGTAATACAGAAAATGACTCTGGGGAAGAAAGTGGGATGCCATCGGTTTCTGAGGCTGGCACCTCGGGAAGAATTTGTCATGCTGATTCATCCTTTTCCATTGCCGGACTGAGGATTGAATATGAACTGCTAGAATCCAGTGCAGAATCTTTCACTGAGGCAGAGTCTCAAACTGATTCTTTTCAGCAGTTAAATGGTTCAGAATTACAGGTATTTCACCTATATTTTTGTTTTGCCAATTGAATGCATCCCCTCTCTATAACAAAATTCCAGAAAAAGGAAACTGAAGCTGACTAATGCATTGCGGAAAACAGGAGAATGCCGAAATTGATGAGCAGTTTCCGAATGCACCACCTGGTGAACTACACAAGATTGCATTGTATAATGTAGGAGTATCAGAAGAACTGGGAGAAGACGAGAATGAAGGGTATAACGTGGAAACATCTAGTTTGGGATCCCGTGCCGGAATGAAATTAGGCATGGAGTTGCAACATATTCTAACTTATAATTTATTAGAGCAAGAAGAAACAGAGAAGCCAAGATCAAGCTCTGCAGAAGATGCTAGGTGCATAGTGGATAGCCCAACTTCAGCTCATGAGAGACCGGAGGACCGTATAGTTGAAGATTCTGAAGAGGTGGCAGTCTCTCCAGAAGATTCTAGGTGCATGGTGGGAAACCCAGCTCCAGCTCATGAGAGACCGGAGGACTGTATAGTAGTTGAAGATTCTGAAGAGGTGACAGTCTCTCCAGAATTTAGGTGCATAGTGGGAAGCCCAGCTCCAGCTCATGAGAGACCGGAGGACCGTATAGTTGAAGATTCTGAAGAGGTGACAGTCTCTCCAGAATTTTGGTGCATAGTGGGAAGCCCAGCTCCAGCTCCAGCTCATGTGAGACTGGAGGACTGTATAGTTGAAGATTCTCAAGAGGTGAATATGGTGATGGCTAGTTAGCTTTGTTTGTATAAGTGGGGAACGAAATTGCATAAGGAAACACAATAGCTTTCTTTTCAACTTCCAGTTCTGGTAAACCGTATGTTAAACATCTGTCAAGTTGGTGGAGGAAGACACTGGTCATTTTTCACTAGCTCGTGTGTATATAAGCAGCTGTGGAAATTCTTTTGGATTGCAGGAATCCAAACTTTTGTTTTGCCAAATTCCTTTGCTGGAATGTGGAATTTTTTGCGAAAGGTGTAGCTAATTGGTGAGTCTAAGGTTGAAATTGCTGTTACCATATTTTGATGAGTCACACAACTGATATTATCATCATCAACTGGAAACAAAAATATTCGGATCTCGAATGAAGTTTCTGCTCTGGTTTTCGTTGGGGCCTCCTCCTGCGGCAGTTTTTTTTTCTTTTGTGTGTGGCTAAAAGTCTATTTAGTTGTGCAATATTTTCTATATTTTGTTTTCTTGAATTTAAACTGTAAATTTGTACATCATTTTGATTTGCCTCTAATATAATTTTCTTATTGACCAAATGAAAAAGAACATCACACTATCGAAATCAACATAAACCTCCTGTTGACTGAAGTTAACAGATACATTCCTTTCTTGTTTTGCTTGTTCAGTATATTGGTATATGCATGACCTGCGG
>JAJJMA010250217.1:0-14371 GCA_023529015.1 Papaver nudicaule
TGCTTTATTATTGTCTGTGTGCACTCGTGTGTGTCTAGAGCTATACATGACTGGTATTGATTGCTACAGTTTATTCTTGTAAGCTTATGTTTTCTTGGGTTTGGATGAGTTTAATCGTGAGGAACACAGAGTATTTATAGACAAATAAGAGGATGATGATATATTTAGAATTGTACATATTAACATATATATAATTCTTGCATTTACTTATATGAAGCAACCAGAAATTGTTGGGGGTCCAAAATTCCAATTTTTATTGAGTATAGAACTGGAGGTTAAAAGAAAAAGATCTCAGGAGAAATCGACCTCTGAACCTAATGCACGCTAATGACTGGCTCCTAACCACTATAGTATGAGTTATTACTTGTTTAATATTTCGTTACGTATTAATAGGAATACTAACTCAGTTGCCCTCTTTAAAATTGGTATACCTTCTTCAAAATACATCAAAATTTCAACTCTCTTACTCTCGTATTATATAGTTTTATATGGTTGTAAGTTTTCCTCTTTAGCATTGGTAAACTTTTTCCAAACATCAAAATTTCGTGCGGCCTTCGGCCGCATCTTCGTCAATGCTTTGGTCTTGGTGAAAGGAATTTTTTAGTCCGTTATTGAGTTTTAACGGATATGGGTGTTTACTGTCCAAGTGCATCTATTTCATATAATGTTTCTTTTCCTTAATGTACTGGTAACACAAAACAGGCCCCATTTTTTTAGTTCGCCTAGAGCACCCCAAAACCTTAAGACGACCCTGGAAGCAACTAAAGACATGATCGTATGTATATAACTGCATTATGATGGAAATGATTATTTTTATAGATGATATGCAAGATTTATAAGGAAAGAATAAACCTAGCTAATCTGGGAAAGAACGGAAATATAGGGAAAATTACATCAAACAATATATTAGTGAAGAATAATTTACAGAATGTACAAGTGAATTGTGTATATGACAGGGAACCAGAATACTCATCCCCTTACACTGGGATGGGATGGGGATGAACTCCTGATCTAGTCAGTGACACCTTATCTCAAGAAACTGCACCAAGTAAACACATCATATGCTTCGACCCCGCGTTTACAGTAATTACCGATTTTGTTTTTACTGAAACGATTACTCTGAAAGTGATTCGCCAGTTAAGTTTGCCGTTAATGGTGGTTATTGCCCGTTGACCCATTATGATTAACAGATTCGTGGGTTTAAGTCAACGATATACTTGACATGGACTAGAACCCATCTATGGCTATGTCGGGAAGCAAATAGAGGTACTAATGTCACTCCGTTAATTAGGCAAACATTCCGGTTAATTTGCTGCGTTCCGTATGGAATGTCAAGAGCATATCAATAACTTGACGGACCACCTATCGTTACTTGATGTAGGCTCTTTGTAACGGCTGAAAATTCTATTTTCTTCGATAACAATTTTATAGAAAATACTTATAAATAAAACGAGACAAAAACACACATATATATACACACGTCATGAGTATTTGGATCAATTTCCTATCTTTTATTTGATCTTGAATAATATAATGAATCAAGTAGAATCTACTGAATAGTCCAAGAATCCACAACTTGTAACCGAAGGTCACTTCTGGCGACCCATTTAATTGTTAGTCCTTTATGTTGATGACAAAATATGGTTCAGGGCAGAAGGTCATCCACTGAAGGGCAGATGTGCTGACATGCGGAGTAGAACCAGAAAAGGTGTTGATAGAGTTCGCAATCGACTGACAGCAGACAAAAGTCTTTCAAGAAAAAGACCGGCCAAAGGAAGCAGATTACCCCAGATGACTCAAGGAGAAGTTTTCAAAGACAAGAAGGCGGGAAAGTTAGTTAAACATCCCCGACATTAGAGGACACAACTGTAATAATGCTTAAGAATGTTCTAGATTACTTTATCCGCCTATACTTGTACGTCTATAAATACCGACCTTGCAGTCATTTGTAATCTAAGTTTTCTCTCTCTGAAATCAATAAGAAAACGCACTTTGTCTTAATTATGTTGATTATTTGTCCAATACTTTGAAGTTAAGTAAGACCGAAGCTCTTGAAGTTGTAACCTAACTTCCCAGACACCTGAGAGAACCAATCCAGAACACACACTAAGGCTAACAGGAATCATACTCATCTACTTGTGAAGGTAATATTCTAACCACAAGAATACGTATCTTCATTGGCGCCCACCGGTGTCTTGAAACTTAATTTTGCAGAAATATTTTTGTTTAAAATTTAGATTTCAAGAAAGAACTTACGAGATTTTTAAAAAAAATCGATAAAAATGATTTCTGAAGTAACAAACCTGATTTGAGACTCTAGATCTAGCTATTTCAGTAAGAAATTTGTTTTCAAAAACCAGATCTGGATAGATTAAAAGAAAAAATTTACTTTAATAGCTCAAATTTTGATGGATCTCATGAATTAATATGATGAACTATATATATTATGATCATCATGATCATCATGATTAAATTTACGTTATATGAAAATACATGATCAAAGATTTTAGATCTGAATCTGATAAATGACTTCAGGTGACTAAGGTTGAGGTATACTAAGTATATGATTAAAAGACCATTATTTATACCTAAAATGTTTTTCTTAGTATAGATCGGCTAAGATAGAACAATTTCAACTGATTTCAGATGAAAGTTACTCACAATAAGTTTAGATATGGAATTTCAGTTTATACTCATCGATTTTCGATACATGTTCTTTTAGCAATATAATAAAGTCGATCAGAACCCTAGTTATGTTGCATATATAATCACCTTAGATAGCTGGGAACTTGAAATACAACCAAATCAGCTATCAAACTTGGTTATAAGTAGTGTTTTCTGAAAAACAGTAATCAGATCTAATATAGAAGTCCAGATTCACAATTAAGTAAAATTTCTATTAATACTCAGCTTATAAAGATGAAAGGTTTATTTGTTCATCTGAGAAAAAGCACACGGTTATAGTTGATAGTTGGGAACCATAGATCTGCTTGATCAGCTATCAGTAAAACTGGTATAGAACTTAATAACGTCTTGCGCCGTATCATGTCTGTTATTACGAAGATTTTAATAGGCATATTAAAAAAAATGTCTAAAAACTTTAAATATGTCATATATAGATCTGAAATATTTCATACAATAAGCTAAAGAAACGTCAGATAACTGAGAACCATAGATCTGCTTGATCAGCTGTCAGACTCTTCTTCTATAAGAGTTTTACCCTAGCATTCTTGCATTACAAGTTATCGATTACTAATCTTATGAGTATAGTATAAAACCTAGTTTAAAACTGATAGTTATAATCTACCGAATCTTTAACATATATTTTTCATGATATTATAAGATCCAGATTTCTAGAACAGGATTAATCAATGATTGATTTTAGAATCTAATAAATTCTTCAAAGCTCGATGTCTTTATTAATTTAGTGCTTGTCAATACTGATAAATCTGATATGTGAAGATGCCTCCAAGAAGATTGCCTCACATAAGCGCATGTCAATCACCTAACAGAGTTAGTGCAGAAGAGATTGAGCAAGGACGCGGAGAACGTAATGCTGCTCTGACACAAGAAACATCTACTGTTAGACATACAAATCGTCGAACAACACAAAACACATCAAGAAATCAGAATGTGATTCAGGAAAGGAATAATGGGAGGCCAAACATCATGCCACCTGGAACTGTAATTGGACCAAACGGAGAACCAACAACAGTACTAGTGGGTGAAGGAGTAATGACAAATCCATGAAGAGATTTTCTACAGTCCAGAAGGCAACAAGGGGAGCAGACCAACAATGTCACATGAGAGATGTACAACGACCTGCTAGAATCTATTAGTCAATTATCTCCACAGGTAACAAAATTAGAGTTCCTGCCAGAAATCTCACAACTGATGAAAGACGCCAGACGAATGAACAAAGGTGTCAAGAACGTCGGATCATTGGTGAAGATCAGCAGACAAGAAACTCAACATACCTGGATCTATCAGATTCACCGACGAGAAACAACAGATATAATGCTCAGAATAATCTTCAGACGATAAACAAAAAAGATGTGAGTCGTCAGAATAACAATCTCCTCAGTCGACTGATAGATCAAGAAATTGCAGCTAACCGAGAAAGAAATAATGAACGACAAGTCCCAGCTCAGCAAAGATAGTCTACACAATCTGGAAAAGTTAAAGAAAACTTTAATGCTGTTATGGAGAGACGATTCTGTGAACAAGAGAAAAGATTTCAAAGAATGATGAATGAGATCAGCTCAAGCAGACAAAAGGATGATCCAACAATAAAGTTCCAGTCAGGACCATTAACCAGAGAGGTTCGCGAATGTGCTCTCCCAGATAAATTCATTTTACCAACATTTGAACCGTTCAGGGGAGACACGGATCCAAACGCACACCTGTTTTATTATACTCAAAGAATGGCGGTTCACGCATCTGATAAGCTAGCAATGGCAAGATTCTTCCCAAGTAGCTTGACTGAAGATGCATTGAAATGGTTCAGCTGTCTACCCAAAGACTCTGTATCTTGTTTCAAGGACATTGCAGATCTATTTGTCAGAAATTATTCTTGCAATATAAAACAAGCAGATGTGATGGATGAGGCATTTGACGTAAGCCAAAGGGCAGATGAAAGCTTCACTGATTTTCTCCGAAGATTCAAAGCTGCAGTTGCAGTTCCAAGATAATATGATAAAGCTTTATGCATAGTTTTCAAAAAAGGTTTGAGACCAGGAAAAGAGAGGGAATCTTTTCAAGGATGCGTCCTCAATACCTTACAACAAGTCTACAACAAGGCAAGAAAATTTGACAGAAGAGAGCAAGATGCACAAGAAGATATCACACAACAATATGATCATAAAGTCTATGCTACTGGAGGAAATGGAGATCATAAAAGGCAATATTCGCCAAAGTCACCAATATCCCAGTCATCTAAGAAAAGAAACTTCAGAGAAGACTTCGAGAAAAAGTGGAATGAAGAATCACGAAGTTTCGTAAAGCTCAACACTTCACCATAAGAAATTCTGAAGTTCTTAAATGATAAACCATACTTTGTGATGCCTGCAAAGCTGAGAACGTTTGGCAGAGGGAGTTCGATGTGTGAGTATCACAATACAACCGGGCACAAGACAAATAATTGCAAAAATTTGATGAGACACATCAATAATTTCATAAAGAAAGGATATCTGAAAGAATTTGTGCTCAAAGAGGCAATACTCCCAAAGCAAGCGAAGGGAATAGTCAATATGATCCACTCAACTCCAAGGGAGCAGCACAATATGATTAGGAATTCTTCACTCAGAAAAATGAAGCTTAATGAAGTAAATTCAACCTGCATGTGCTCAGCATGCTTCCTTGATCCAAATTCTGCTAAATTTTTTTACCACCAGACGATATAAGTTTTACCTCTGAGGACTTAGCCGGAGTTACTTTACCGCACTCACATGCCCTCGTGATAGAGCTGGTGATAGACGGATACGACTGCCAAAAAATATTGATAGATGGAGGATTAACTTGCGACATTATATTTCAGCAAGATGCAGAACATATGAAATAAACAAGGGAAGGTACCTTAACAAACATCAATCAAGCGGTCGTCGGTTTCAATGGATCAAAAACTTACCCGATGGGGGAAATAGTTCTGAAGGTAGAAGCAGGACCAATTATCACAAATGTGACTTTCCTAGTTCTTAACACGAAGTCACCGTACAATGTGATTCTGAGAAGAGATTGGCTACATACATTGCAAGCAATAAGTTCAACATATCACCAAAAGCTGAAGTTCAGAACAACCAAAGGAGTACATGTAATTCATGGAAACCAAGCAGTCTCGAAAGCATTGGCAGTTCTATCCTTATTACAGGTTGGGGAAATTTAAAAATTTGAAGATTTATAGCAATCACAGTCACTGAGTCGATTGACAAACGACTCAGCTGAAAAATTAGAAACTAATCATTTGATGGAAAAAGACGAAGGAGAAGATCGTTTGGATGAAAGGAAAATAACATCGAAAAAAGATGATGATGTTAGCAACAACTCCGATGAAGGGTTTGCAGATAAAATAGAAGAGGTGAATTTTGGTTCTCGAAGCAAACCAAAAATGATAAAAATAGGCGTAAATTTATCGCCGGATGAAAGAAAATCTCTACTAGATATATTAAAAAACGAATATCGATTTATTCATCTGGAAACCTACAACTCCGCCGAAATAAGCTCAGATATTGTTTGTCACTCTATGAAGATCAGACAACAGCAACAATCAATAGTACAGGCAAGGTGCAAAGTAGTTGATGACGATGCTACGGAGGAAGGAATAGTTAAATTGCTAGAAGCGGATATCATAAGAGAAAGCTCATACCCGAACTGGATCTCTACATCCAAGGTAACAGTAACAAGAGATGGGGAATCAGCAATCCATTGCAATTACAGGGATTTGAATAAAGCCTGCTGCAGAGATAACTACCCAATACCGGACGTCAATATGCTGTTGGAAGAAATCTCGCATCATCAGCTACTGTCATTTTTGGAATGCCAAACAGATTATGGTCAAGTTCAAATTCACCCAGATGATAAAGAGTACACTACATTCAGGGCAAAAAGAGGATTATATTGTTTTAATAGAATGCCTTTTGATCTGAAGAATGCAAGCTCTACCAGCCAGAGGTTATTAGACAAGATTTTTGAAAAGATGATCAAAAAAACTATTGAATGCTTCAAAAGTAGCATAATAGTAAAGAGTAAATCGAGATCAAATCATCTGGAGAGTTTGGAAGACACATTTCAAGTATTTGAAAAATTTCATCTGAAAATGAATCCTTCTAAATGCATTTTTGGTGTTCAGGAAGGAAAATTCTTTGGTAAAAGAATAACCAGAAGGGGAATAGAAGTTGATTCATCAATAACCGAAGGAATCATTCAGATGAGAAATATAAAGAACGAGAAACAAATTCGACGACTACTGGGAAAACTGGCTACTATAAGCAGATTTATACCAAGATTATCAGACAAATGTAGGCCATTTTTCATTCACCTGAATTACATGCCTCAGGTGGATAATGTTGAAGGAATAGAAGAGTGTCAGCAAGCGTTCAATCACTTAAACATATGTCTATTAAAGATCCCAGTTTTATCTACACCGCTCCAAGAAGAAATGTTGTTCCTTAGTCTGGTAGTCTCATCTGAGACAATAAGCGCAGCATTATTCAGAGAAGAAGAGGGAGTTCAAAAGCCAATATATTTTTTAAGCAGATCATTAACCTAGAGAAGGTAAGCACTCAGAAGAAGAAAGAGAATTATTGGCATTGTACTTCTCATCAATAAAATTGAGACGCCAAACTGGGAATTGACGGTAATCAGTAAACACCTACCGGAGACAATGCTGAAGAATGAGGCGGTAGGCAGTAAGACTGAATTCTGGAGAAGACAAGTCAGTCAATACACTATCAGTTACCTGAGGAGAAGTACTTCGAATGATCGAATATGCACGGAATTCATCAACGATCTTCCCATAGGAGATACAATTAGCAAAATGAAAAATGATCTAAAGAAGCAGCTCAACATGCATGAAAGGGTCAGTAATCTTGGTGATCATTCTGATGAAATCCTTTTCGAAAAATAAGAAATGGAAGATTGCTTCTGGCCAACCACGATAGATGATGCGAAAAGCACGCAAGAAGAAGGTGATACAAACCAGAGGTAAACCTAAAACTTACTATTATATCAATTCAAAAATTCTATAAAAAATTCAATACAGATATAATCTTAGGTGACTGAGACCAAAGTAAGTCGATTGGGATATTTATTCGTATAACAAGAAAAGGACATTCCAGTCGACTAAAAAGTCTCAGATGACAAAAAAAAAAATCAAAATAAATTTTAGTCGAAAACAGACATCAGACTATTCATAATACTGAATACGATGATATATTCGACTAACATGATATTGAGTACATAATGATTTAAGAAAATCAGTGGATTCTATGAATATATTACAGATCAATCTCATACAGAGAAGAGATTCAATGGTTGATAAACTAGCCAAAGAATAATGAATATACTTGGTAAAATACCTGAAATTTTAAGAGCAATCTATATATATTGATACGAATCAATGACTTGCCGAATTTCTACAGGAACATAACCAAAGGCCGCATTCGTTCAAACTCAGAGAACTGTGGGCAAGAATCTTGGTCATTTTCTCAAAAGGCTTTGAAAACCATTATTCCTAATACCACGGTATAGTATATAATGAACATTAATAGATGATTCAAGTTTCACGAATAATCTTTTGTTCATAACTACAGTATTGATTGTGCAGAGTCCAAGAGAAATGGCAAAATACATCTTCTCAAAGTGGACATCAATTATGCTTCATGGAAGCACAATGATAGGAAAAGCACTAAAACTAATCTCGGATGAACAAATTCAGAAGCAAAGCCCTTCCTCATCATGAAAATTGATTGAACAAGGTATTCTCCACTGTAAGAAATTTGTTGAAGCAAATACAAAAAGTTCTGAGAGAAACAAAAAAAGAAATTTGAAGTGAAGGAACAAGAATCCTCAGAAGAAACGTAGAGTTTCCTTTTTCATCTGAGAATGTTTGTCTTTTTTTCTTTTAATTTTCTTTAAATATAAGAAGGAGCTTATGAAGCATTGCTTATGTACAAAAAACCAATGCCAATAAGAATAAACTCAAATACAACAATTTATGCTAATAAAATGAATAAACTCAAATACACCAATTTATGCTAATAAATTGAGTAGACTCAAAATACAGCAAAATATGCTAATAAAATGAGTAAAACTCAGATAAAGCAACCTATGCTAATGAGGTGAATAAACTGAGATACGGCAGTTCATGCAAATAAGGTAAAGAAAGAAGGTATCCTCTCAATCAAAAATTTGTTGAAGAATAACCTGAAGAATTAATTCGATTACAAATCAAAATTAGATTAATTAAGTGAAAGTGTTACATAAAAAAAAACTTGATAATTCGAGTTAGTCTGTAGAAAAGCTATGGAGGAGTGAGTGCACGCACAATTCCAAAGTAATCAAATGGACTACTTGAATAGGAAGGCTATAGAACTTGAATGTTTCAGTTTACGCCAAAATATTTCAGATGACTGAGATAAAAGCCTAATAGAGAGTTCCTGGAGAAAACTCATATTTTATCTCTTGAAACAAACGGTCAAAGGAATGATGTTTTCATACAAAAAATGCCTCCGCAAAAGTGGGTTGAATGTCCTATAAGGCAAAAAATATCTTTTAGTGTCTTAATGCTTAAAGATAAAGATCGGAGCACTAATATGACAAGAGTGGGCTGATTGACCATCAAGGACCAACTCCGAGTCAGTTATATGATGGCGCGAGTGTGCTCTAGCTAAAGTGCATCTGAAGTAAGATACGATCAACTCATTAGGTAAGGAAATGATTGTATCCTCCATTGAGGAAAAGAAATTAGGCTGGCATTACACCGACAAACTGGTATGCTGATAAAATGAAAGCCAAGAGAACCCAAGCAGTTCAACAAAGAGATAAAAATGAGAAAAACATTGAGAGTTACACAAGCAACATATGCGAAAATAGCTTCTAAAACTTTCAGTCGACTGAAAAATGAGTAACAAGTATGATTGACATATCATCGGATTTACTAATACGAATAAAATGATGCTCGGGATAATTAGATCGGCAAGTATAGTGTGGAGTTCGAGGGTCAGATAACTAAAAGAAGACTTAGAACCTGAGAAATTAAAATGAGTACACTCAACAGAAGAACTGATTCGCCAGTCGAAATATATCTCAGACAATACATCTGATTTGAAGATATTACACTAGGGGCAAATTTCTAATGAAGGATTAGAAATTTGTAATACTAGTTTGAGGTAATACCGACGAAACATGACAGCATATGAGAAATTATAAAATACACGTTCAAGAAAGATAGAGTAAGATAATGTTTTCATTCATATAGAGAATTACAAACATTAGAGCATGTTTAACCCAGAACTAACAATTAGAATGAAATTACATTGTTCTAAGAAAGGAAATTATGAAAGTAGGGTGAGCTCGACGAGGTGGATTAATTTACGCTAGTAGCATCAGCTAGAAGAGCGAGAGAATCATCTTCAACAAAGTCAGAAGCAGGGATAGAACTAGCATCCATAAAAGGTTTCAAAGCGTCGATGATTCCATCTTCATCCAAAACTTCATCGTTAGCTAAATAAGATATGAGACATAGAATAAAAGGTAAAATTAGGAGAATATGGTTTACAAAGAAAATGAGTGCTAAGAAATAGGATTATGAATTAGCTTACCCAGCTCAGAGGATGGACATCAATATTCTCTATAAACATTAAGCTCTTGTTGAGTAGTTTCAACTTGACTTTTAAACATCTGGATATCAGATAGATGAGCTAACCTTTCGCCAGCTAACCTTCCAATCTCGGCTTGAGAATCTTTAAGCGAGGAATTAAGATTTTCAACTTGGGTAGCTAGAGCCTCCTTACGCTGTTGTTCGATTTTGAGGTTAGCCTTGAGAAAATTGATGGTGTTTTCTGATGAGCTATATTTGTCAGATTTCCTCTTGTACGATCGACATCGAAGAACTTGACTGGAAGCTGAGATAAGAGTCTGAAGGAGGAAAACGTTAGTCGGAGAAAGGAATGTTGAAAAATGCATGGTAGGAATTGTTAAAGTAACCGAACCTTGTGAAGAAAATAGGCAAATTCCTTTTCGCCTTCGTCTATATCAAGTTCTTGAAGAGCATCTAATTCCTTAGGATGAGGAATACTCATTAACATATTAAGAGAAAATCTTATCAGCATCGCATTCAGTAATAGCAGTTTCCCTAGTCATAAACTGATTCCAAAATCGATTAGCCGAGTTAGGACGCTTTATCGATTTTCTAGCAGAAGGAGATTCAGTCATCTGACGTTTGGAGCCAACAAAGATTATTCCTAATAAAGAGATAAGATAAGGAATTAAACAAAAAGGTTACAATCTGAGATGATTGAAGTATGAAAACATTAGGAAGAAAAATTACCCTTCTCAAACCAATAAGTTTTGAGTTTAGGTTCATCAGATCTAGCAGCGCGACCAAATTCCCAGAAGCCAGAAAAAATCAGAAGTTGAGTAACGATCATGGCGTCTTCATCACCAAATAAAATAATATTGTCATGTTCAATTTCAAGAGACGATTTGGAATCACGGGGAAAAATATTATACTGTTTAGATGATTCAACTAATTTGCAGTAGTATTTCTCGTTAAGGTCACGAGTGGAAATCCGATCCTTATTTGGAGGGATTTGTTTTTAGCAATTAAGCGATTCATATAATCAAAAAACCTTGATTCCATCTCACCAGGTGAAATTTCGACTAGGATAAGAAATTCATGGATTAATGCTGGAATATGAATCTTGAAACCACATCTGAGATGAGATTCGGGAATAACGAGTTCGCTAGAAAGATGATTTTTAACTAGGGAAGCATGAGTGACAAGAGGATTAGATAAACGAACTTCAAC
Organism: Papaver nudicaule; assembly: GCA_023529015.1. Classification (NCBI taxonomy): domain Eukaryota; kingdom Viridiplantae; phylum Streptophyta; class Magnoliopsida; order Ranunculales; family Papaveraceae; genus Papaver; species Papaver nudicaule. The sequence continues at coordinate 11,525 of JAJJMA010250217.1, forward strand.
ATAGTCTGGAAGTTTGTACTCATTTCGTTTTAAGTTACTAAAAAGATTTGCTGAAAAAGATCCGGGAGATGCGAATGACTTCTTACTATTAAGAACCTTGTGTGGTTTAGATGACTGAGATCTAGGAGTAGGGCGGAAAGATTTCTTGGGAGACATTTTTTACAAAGGAGATGAGATTTAGTAGCTATATAGAAAAACCCTAGGTATATATAGAAAAAGTATCGTAAGAAATAGTAGAAATGAAGCAATCAGTAACTTATAAAAGAAGGAAAGGGGGGGAATATAGAAATTTGACGAAGTCAGATTTGAAATTGAGATATTTCTACCCAATAAAGAAGATAGTATGCACCCAAATTTCAAACAAGAAAGGTTACGCGCCAAAAGTGAAACGTATAACTTAGAAATAATAAATAGAGGAATACCCTACGAAGCCTTGAAAGGTAAGGTTACAACTATAGGAAGATTAGAAAATGTAGTTGGGCAAAGGCATAATGCCTTGATAAACCAAGACACTTCTTTCTTTTAAAGGAGAAGGGGATGATTGCCCCATTTGGTTAAAATGGTATACCAAGGCTGTCAGATCGACTGAAGAAGAAAACTTAAAAACTCGAAAGCTATACAGCATCAATTGCTACAACTCAAAGTTTAAATCAAATCAAACGTAAAACTAGATTTAATCTAAACTAGGGGCAAATATGTTGATGACAAAATATGGTTCAGGGCAGAAGGTCATCCACTGAAGGGCAGATGTGCTGACATGCGGGGCAGAACCAGAAAAGGTGCTGATAGAGTTCGCAGTCGACTGACAGCAGACAGAAGTCCTTCAAGAAGAAGACCGGCCAGAGGAAGCACATTACCCCAGATGACTCAAGGAGAAGTATTCAAATACAAGAAGGCGGGAAAGTTAGTTACACATCCCCGACATTAGAGGAAACAACTGTAATAATGCTTAAGAATGTTCTAGATTACTTTATCCGCCTATACTTGTACGTCTATAAATACCGACCTTGCAGTCATTTGTAATCTAAGTTTTCTCTCTCTGAAATCAATAAGAAAACACACTTTGTCTTAATTTTGTTGATTATTTGTCCAATACTTAGAAGTTAAGTAAGACCGAAGCTCCTGAAGTTATAACCTAACTTCCCAGACACCTGAGAGAACCAATCCAGAACCAATCCAATATTGATATGTACTGATTTGGGAATTCTTCTACATTTTTCTTCATTTCCACCCAGTACATATCAATATGTACCTGGCACAATACATATTAATATGTACTGATTTGGGGATTCTTCTTCTTTTTCTATGTTTTTCTTCTTCTTCTTTTACAATTCTTCTAATAACAAAACCTAACCAGTTTTTGAAAAACAACACAATACGTACTACTCCATTACTCTTGTTACAACCATAAACTAAAGTTTTCTAGTATGGGTTTTCTTGTTTTCACCATTTTTTGGTTTAAATTTGGATTTTTCAGAAGTATATTTGTGATGATTTCAATGGACTTTTTAATGATTTCAGTACATCTAGGGTTTTCTTTTGATTTCAATTGTGGGTTTCCGATCGTGGTTGGGGGAGATGAAGAGAAGATTATTAGTATGTTTGTACGTCACACGTGTATTGGACTACCAGTTAAATTGATTTTGCAAAAGGATCCCCGGTTAAATGGATCCTGGATCTTTGGACGATTCAGTAAATCTCCCATGAATCAATGAACTTATAATGGGCCACCCAAGAAGGTAAAAAAAAAGTAAATGGGCCACCCAAAAAGGGTAAAAAAAAAAAGGAAAATATTCTACAAACTAGAAACTATATAAAACATTAGGGGTAGATAGTAGATACTGCTATAATAGATATCCCGAGGAAGCTGAATGTTTTGCTATCCTTGCGGCTGTCAATTGAGAAACCAGCAGGACTGTTGGAGGAATTTGCACCAACAGTGATGCTAAAATCCATGTTTCTTACCGGAAGAATAAAAACAACCAGACTAGTTGGTTTATTAGTTCTATTATAGATTATTGTCTTTACACATTTTAGACAGTTTAAATTTTCTACAATTGAATATGTAAGTAGGAGTAGTAATTCCTTATCTTTGGCTGGTGTAACAACTAAGTACTGTAAAAGGCATTACATTTGTGGGGAATGGTTGGATTCCGTCCCTCTTTCCTTCAATCTGTATAACTTATTTGGAATTAATATATTCATTTTTTCCTAGTGAAAAAAACAACATTAAAAGCAAACAATTAATTTAGAAATAAGTAGTTTCAGAGTCCTTAAAGATTAATGCTCAAGTGAAGAACAAGTATTTCACAACTAGGATGTTGAGAGCTTGTTTCTAATCTTGGAAAAGAAGATTGAACATTACGTTCTCCACATAATTAATTGTTTCCCAGACAAGATTACTTAACTGATTGCGTTGCAGTTAAATATATATTTTCAGCTTAGAGCAAAAGAGATGAATATGAAGGATAATATGTATGTTGTTCTTCAATCATCTTTAAATTTTCAATTAATCTTATAAATCATACCATCCATCTTCTACATCCTAAGTCTAACGTAATGAAGTCTGATTTTAGTAACGTGTTCAAGTGAACGAGTTTTGACGTCTAAATTATGACAACTAAGATTCACATACAAACTCTTACTGGGTTTCACCAAGCAATGCTCTAAAGTGGTCATTGCCACTTTTGAGCCATAATAATCAGAACACAAGAACAAAAATAAGCAAATACCTCCGCAATTTGAGTCTTGAAGATAAAAGCTATAGGAGGCATGATTCATATAGGAGGATACTAAACCTAACGAGGGTTAGCAATGTATATACATATTTATGAAACAAAACGTTCA
>JAJJMA010250227.1:4396-14822 GCA_023529015.1 Papaver nudicaule
TTGGGTTCCCTTGATTGGTTTACTGTTTTGACGAATCAACACAAGGACACCTTGTCTTCTGAGCCAATGAAGTTTATGGAGGCAAGTGTGGTAAATGGCGAGCGTGTAATGGTTATTGATGATGAGGAGTTACTTCCTGAAACAAAGAAGCGTGAGGGATTTGTGATTGGTTGTTTTGTAGGGAGAAGACTGCCGTATATGTCGGTCCATAGGTCTGTGAAGCGAATATGGAAACTCAAAGGGGATGTTCAAATGACTCTCCATGGAGATTCTGTTTTTGAGTTTGAGTTTACTAATGAGGAAGATAGGGTTACAACTCTCTCTCAAGGTACTTTCTATATTGCTGATCAATTATTTATTGTTAGAGCATGGACACCTTTGCTTGAAAAGGAGATTGCTGAATTAAAAACTGTTCCTATATGGTTGAACATGTTAAAGGTTCCTCTTCATATGTGGAATGAAAAAGGGTTGGGAATGATTTCTAGCTTTGTTGGGAAACCTATTATGGCTGATAAGATTACTCTTTCTAGGCAAAGAATGAAATATGCCCGTGTTTGTGTTGAGATAGATGCTTATTGTAACTTTCCTACTGAAATTCCTATTATTGTGAAGGGGCAGAGAATTACTATCCCTGTAGAGTACCCATGGAAACCACCAAAATGTGCTCATTGTGGTACCTTTGGACATACTTTTGAAAGGTGTGTGAAGAGACCCAGAGAACAAGTGGTGGTTAATAATGTTGGTAAGAACTTTCAGACAGAGTCTATTAAGTTTCCTCAGAGTGGAAGTGGTAAAGGGAAGCAAGCAGAAATCCCTAAGAATGCTTGGATTAAGAGAACCTCTAAGAGATCTAGAGGGATTACTTTTGAGGAAGAACCTGAAGTTGTTGTGGAAGAGGGTATGATGATGGAGACAGTGGACATACCTGAGACAAGTACTTTTGTAAGGGACAAGGTTATTCAATTTTCTTCTGGTAATACTAAGCTTGTGGAATTTCCCCTTAAGATGAATAATAAGTTTTCTGTGTTTAATGAAGATGATACAGGTGGGAATGACATGCCAGATTTTCAACCAGTTATGGTAGAAGTATTGAAGGATTCTACTAATATTAGTAAGGATCATCAAATGATTGAGGATGGTAAGGCTGATGAGGTTGGAAGTGGTGCTAGGTCTCATTTTGGGCAAAAATCTGCTGTTACTGGACCTAGTAAATCTTTTAACGTGACTGATAAAAAAGTTGGGAAGGGTGGTGGTAAGAAGAACACCCCCCTTTTAATGATGTTTAAAGATGGCTGTTGGAACATAAGTGGTTTAAATGACCCCTTAAAACAAAGGGAGGTGAGTAGTTTTGTTAAAAATAATAATCTTTCTTTAGTTGGTATTTTAGAAACTCATGTCAAGTTTCCTAATAGTGGCAGAATTAAGAATAAGATTTGCCCTTCTTGGCATTTTATTGATAATTATGTGCACAATAATTCTGGTAGAATTTGGGTAGGTTGGAATCCTGATCTTCTTAAGGTTTCTCTTATTCATCTTTATCCCAGTTGATTATCTTGGACATTTTGCTTTCTTCGAATAAGAGCTGTGTGATTGCTGTTGTGTATGGTGACAATGATATGGGGGTCAGGAAGGGTCTCTGGTCTGACCTTGTTTCTTTTGCTTCTAGTAATAATAAACCTCTTATGGTTCTTGGTGACTTTAACTCGATTCTGGAGCCTCATGATAGGTTGAGTAGAGCTGTTGTTGAAGCAAATCAATATTCTGATTTCTCTGATTGTTCTCAAATTGCTCAGATCTTTGATTTACCTTATACTGGCTGCTTTTATACCTGGAGTAATTCTCAACAAGGTGTTGCTCGAGTAGCAGGGAAGATTGATAGAGTGATGGTTAATATGGATTGGGTGGAGCAGTTTCAGGAATCTGTAGCCGAATTTCTTCTACCAGGTGTTTCTGATCATAGTGCTAGTGTGGTCACTTGTTTTGAAGGCAGAGTTCATGGGCCTCCTCCTTTTAGATTCTGCAATTATTTAGCTGATGACCCTGAATTCCTTGGGATAGTGGAGTCTGTTTGGAAGAAGCCAGTTAGAGGCAACCCTATGGTTATTCTGGTTACTAAATTGAAGAAGCTTAAACATATCCTGATTGAGTGGAGGAAGTCTAAGTTTGCTAGGTTATCAGCTCAAACTGGTGAAGCTGAGAGAGAAATGCATTCCCTTCAGTTCCAACTTCATGAGAAACCTTTATGTGTTGCTACTGCTAAGGCTGAGAGAATTGCAGTTAAGAATTATGCTGATTTAGCTAGAAATGATGGGTCTCTAGCTAGGCAAAGATCTAAAGTTAAATGGATGGGTGTTGGGGATTCTAATGTGAGGTTCTTTCATAATTCTCTAAAAGAGAGAAGATCCAGAAACAACATTTTGGTGTTAAAGGCTAGATCTGGTGTTAAATTGGAGGATGATAAATCTATTGCCCATTAATGTATTGATTTTTATAAAGATTTGTTTAATAAGGATGATGGGGGTATGGAAAACAATGAGATTATGGAATCTATCTGTTTTGAAAAGATTTTACTAGAAGCTGAAGGGGAGCAGTTGATTTCACCTGTGACTAGAGATGAGGTGATTTTTGCTTTATCGACTATTGATTCAGGAAAGTCCCCTGGCCCGGATGGTTATTCTAGTTACTTCTTCAAAGTTGCTTAGCCAATAGTGGGCAATGATTTTGTGGCTGATGTTCTTAACTTCTTTAACAAAGGGAAACTCTTGAAGGAGGTTAATAGTACTTTTATTACACTTATAGCTAAATGCGATAATCCTGATTCTATTAATGATTATAGGCCTATATCTTGTTGTAATGTCATTTATAAATGCATTACCAAGATTATGGCCTTGAGGATGAAGGTTTTAATGAAGACCTTAATTAGTTCCAATCAATCAGCTTTTATTTCTGGTAGGTCAATTCAAGATAATATCATGTTGGCTCATGAGTTGGTGAGAAATTACCATAGACCTCAGGGTACCCCTAGATGTGCTTTGAAGATTGATTTGAAGAAGGCCTATGACTCTGTCAGTTGGAATGTTGTATATGGAGCTCTTAAAAAGTTTGGTTTTCCTCCTCAATTCATTTCTTGGGTGGAATTGTGTATTTCTTCTTCCAAATTTTCTATTATGGTTAATGGATCCCCTTATGGGTTCTTTGGTGCTATGAGAGGTTTAAGGCAAGGTTGCCCTCTATCTCCTTACTTTTTTGTCATTGTGATGGAGGTGCTGAGTGCCTTGTTTCAGCAACAAGTCAGAAAGAAGAGTTTTAGCTTTCATCCTAAGTGTAAGTCTGTTAACCTAACCCACTTGTGCTTTGCTGACGATGTTATGATTTTCTTCAAGGGTACTTATATGGCTGCTCGAAGAATTCAAGATTCTCTGGATAAGTTTACTGCTTGTGTAGGCTTGGAGGTGAGTGCTCAAAAATCCTCTTTATTTCACTCAGGAGTTCAGCATGAGGAGTTGGCCCTAATTTTGGACTGTGTGGGTTGTGTTGAGGGTGTTCTCCCTGTCAGATATTTGGGAGTACCTTTAATTTCTACCAAATTATCTTATATTGATTGTCTCTCATTGATTGCTAAGATCAGGAAAAGAATTAAATCTTGGAAAGCTAGGTTTCTTGCCTATGCAGGAAGATTATTGCTTATTAAAGCTGTCTTGAGTGGTATGGTTTACTTTTGGTTTTCTTGTTTTGTTCTTCCCAAAAGAGTATTTAAGGAGCTAAGATACATATTTAGAAGGTTTCTATGGGATGGTGTGGATATGGATAAGAGACATAATCCCATTGGGTGGGCTCTGATTTGTAGGCCTATTGATCAAGGGGGTCTTGGTGTGAAGAACCTTGAGTTAACTAATATTGCTGCTAACTTGAGGCATATTTGGGATTTGATGTCTGGGAAGGATACTATATGGACTTTGTGGGTGAAATTGAATTTAGTTAAAGCTAAAGATTTCTGGAGTATGGAGGTTCCTAAAGACTGTTCTTGGAGTTGGAGAAGAATCCTTGAGTGCAGAGATATTGCTAAGCCTTTTATGGGTACTGTCTTGGGTAATGGTAAGGATACCAGTCTCCTGCTTGATTTCTGGCACCCAATGGGTAGACTTTGTGAATGGCTTCCTGTGGAGATTATAAATGGGTTGGTGTAGCATGGAAACATAGTGTTGCTGACTTAATTCAAGAGGGTAAATGGCTTACTCCTAGTGGTAATGATTGTGTTTCCTTTGTCTTAGATCATATTCAAAATGTTAAGTTTGATGTTGAAGAAACTGACATGAAGATTTGGAAGGCTAGCAAGTTTGGAGACTTTTCTATGAAGGATACCTATAAGGCCATCAGCCATCAGAGCCCTGTGAATCATTGGTATAGACTTATATGGTTCAAGGGTATGACTCCTAGGCACTCCTTCATTAGTTGGATGGCTGTCCTTAGAAGGTTGAAGACCAGGACAAAGTTATTGAGATGGGGAGTCATTGAAGAAGCAAGGTGTTTACTCTGTCAAAATGAGTTGGAAGATGAAGACCATATTTTCTGTAGCTGCAGTTTTTCCTCCATCATTTGGCAAGGTATATTGCTTAAGATGGGTGATTGTACCCGAATATAATATTCAAGCACAAACACAATAACAGTTGATGTAGAACGCAGAAAACGTAAATCTGGATCTCTGGATTAAGTCGATCTTCACAGGAACATGATTGAGAGAGAGGGGGGGGGGGGGCCACCTGCAGAAAACCCTCCGATGCTAAAGTCAGTAGGTATTTTGCACAGGTGAACGTGTATGAGAAATATTGCGTACCTTTTGGTGATCTAGACCCCTCTATTTATATGGTTGATTATTAGGTCAAACCCTAAATTCGAGATTAGGATTACCTGTGATTACTTGGACTACAAGACTTCCAGAAACTTCCTGAGTCTTATCCTAAAAGGCAGCTTTCTTGACCTACAAGGGTTTCTAGAATGTTCCAGAGTAGTCCAAGGTGTACCCACGAACCCTCTGGAGCTGGGCCACGCTAATGAGCTGGAAGTGTGCCTGTAAACAATGTCCAAAAAGCACAAAACAGAAGAAAGAAATGAATTGGGCCAGACGGACTGGGCCAAATAGACTTGGGCGAAATGGACTGGGCCAAATGGACTCGGGCCAAATGGACTTGGGCCAAATGGATCAGGACCAAAATAATTTGGCAGAGAAGACAACGGTCGCTGGCCGTGACCGCCGGCCGATGTCGCCGGCCGTGACCGCCGGCCGATGTTGCCGGCGGTGATCGGTCGGTCGCCGGATGTATGTCGTCGGCGGTGATCGGTCGGTCGCCGGATGTTTGTTGCCGGCGGTGATTGGTCGGTCGCCAGATTTCTGTCGCCGGTCGCCGTCTCTACGTGTACATGCCTCCGCCACTCTCTGTGCAGGCTTGCTCTGCGCCAGTCAAAATCTTAATGTTCAGGCACCTGTACCAAGGCTGTCATCCAAAACATAGTCTTTTGGACCCTTATTGCTCTACTTAGCCAATAAAAAGGGTCTAAAATACTAGGGTACAAACATCGCCCCCTCTTGACCGCTAACTTGTTAGGGGTTAAGAAGTTCGGGTCTACCCATCATAAAACCTTGTTGACGGTAACTCGCCCCCAAGCCTGTAGCTTGGAGCTGTTAATCTACCTGCCTCCAGGTATACTGCTCGTACATACCCCAAGCACCAGTCATCATTGCTGCTGATGGAGTCATGCAACTGAACCTCAGCAATAATGTGGTGCGGCTCAAAGTTGGCAAGGGTGCACTCCTTCCAACAGTAGCACGCACACACACAAATTTTGATTCAGGTTTCCTGCCATCTTAAATTGCATACGTGGCCAGCCTATCATCCAAGATTGCACAGAAAACACCAAATATGAATCCACAAACTGGACATGAAAGACATAAAACAAGATATCAAAATAATACTGAATTAAGATTCTGAATGTAAACAAGACATGTACCCGCTGCTCGACAAATCTGCCTCGTTAAAACCCAGTGGGAGAAAGAGTACAGCACAGCGGGGTTTCAGTAATACATGAAATCAAATCAATTATAACATCTCTTCATGTGAAAACCCTTCCAAGGCTTCCACAATTTGGAATCATTACTCCCGTCCAATTTCTTCAACCAATAAGAACCCTTTGATGCGGGCTTGTCTACAATATATGGACCTTCCCAGTTTGCTCCGAGCTTCCCACAGTTAGGGTCCATTGTTGCAGGTCGGGTCTTCTTCAGCACGTATTCCCCAGGTTGGAATATTCGTTCCTTGACTTTTCGATCATAGCCAAGTTTTACTGCCTGTTGGTATCGAACCAGATTCTGCAAGGCTTGCTCTCTCTGTTCCTCCAACAGTTCTTTATCTAAAGCTAGTACTGTATCATTTGTCCCTGACTTAACAGATCTAATTTTGATTGTACTTAACTGGACCTCTGTAGGTATGACTGCTTCTGTACCATAAGCCAGTGTGAAGGGTGAAAATCCAGTTGATCTTCTTGGAGTCGTTCTGTAAGACCACAAAACTCCTGCGAACTCTTCCACCCATCTGCCTTTTGCTCTGTCCAGTCTTTTCTTCAGATTTTGGAGGATGATTTTATTCGTTGCTTCTGCCTGCCCGTTGCTCGGGGCATAATAAGGGGCAGAGAAGTTGTGACGAATATTTAAACCATCACAGAACTCCTTAACAGTCTTTGAGTCGAACTGTTTTCCATTGTCAGAGATCAGCTGATATGGAATTCCAAATCTGCAGACGATATTCTGCCACAGAAACCTCTTGACATCGTTACTCTCTCCTGTGTTAGTGCTATTGCTTCCACCCACTTGGTAAAATAATCTGTTGCAACCAGCACATATTTAATATTTCTAGGAGCGCGGGGGAAAGGGCCCATCACGTCGAGTCCCCACTTAGCAAACGGCCAAGGACTCAAAACCGGGTGTAACTCATTTGCTAGCCTTTTTGGGACCGGTGCATGTTCTTGGCAGGCTACACACTTTTTCGTGAACTCTTTGGCATCCTTCTGCAAATACGGCCAGAAATACCCCTGAGTGAGCACTCGATGGGCAAGACTGCGTCCCCCAGCATGATTTCCACAGATTCCTTCATGTGCCTCGCTCAAAATCTTTTGTCCATCCTCCGCGGACACACATCTCAGATATGGTTCCAGAGCTACTGGAGTTCGGTATAATTCACCTTCGATCAGGGAATACCTCCAGGCATGTTTGGTAATCTTTAACCGAAGACTCTTTTCTTCAGGAAGTTCTCCAGTTTTCAAATACTGGATATAAGGCTTGCGCCAGTCTGACACAGTTTCAACATGATCACTTGATTCATCTTCAGCATCTACCATCTCAGTGTCTTCTGGTGAACTGTTAGGTACAGTATCGCCCCCACTAGCTTGTTCGAGGGTCAAAACGGAATGACTCTCGGAGATGCTAGGTAACTGTTGAAAATCAACCACCAGGAACCTTGCAGTGTTAGACTCAACTGCAGAGGATAAATAAGCTAAAGCATCAGCGTGACGATTTCCCGACCTCGGACGTTGCATAATAAAAAAATTGGTCAAACCCACTTGCCAGGTTTGTCAAACAATTTAGATAAGATAGCATATTTTCATCTTTCGCTTGATAGGAACCTAAGAACTGATTGACTACCAGCATTGAGTCAGTGATCAGTTTCACAGTTTTCGCCCCCAGTTGCTTGACAGCTTTCAACCCTGCAATCGCAGCCTCGTATTCATCTACATTGTTTGTCGCTGAAAATCCCAACCTGGTTGCCTTCTCGATCAACGAACCCTCTGGTGTGTGGATAACACATCCAACACCTGCTCCACTGAAGTTGGAAGAGCCATCTGTAACTACCGTCCAAACAGGCTCGGATGTTTCAATCTCGATCGCAGTCTCGCCCCCAGTCTGGCTGGTGGTCACAGTAAGGGGTTTCAGCAACAACTGTTCCTCTTCCATCACAGTAGTTATGTCATCAACAGGGAAATCTGCCATTAAAGCAGCAACAACATGTCCTTTCTCTGCTGTGCGGGTCTCGTACCTAATCTCATAAGCTCCAAGACAGTTTGCCCATAGGGCCAGACGCCTTGAATCATCAGCTCGTCCAAGAATTTTCTTTAATGGGTACTCTGAATAGACAATGATCTCCCTACCCTGGAAGTAAGGTTTGAGACGTCGTGAAGCATGAACTAGGGCCTGCGCCATTTTCTCGATCCTGGTGTACATTGGTTCTGCTCCAGTCAACCGTTTGCTGATGTAATAAACTGGCTTCTCATGAGGATCAACAACGAACAAAACAACACTCACAGCTCCTTCAGTCGCAGCCAGGTAAATCCCAATAGGCTGCCCGGACTTTGGACTAACCGAAATTGGGGGAGTAGACAAATACAACTTTATTGCCCCGAACGCCTTTTCACACTCATCTGTCCACCCAAACTTGGGTGCCTTTTCAGAACTTCGAAAAATGGCTTGCAACGGTCAGAAGAGTTTGATATAAAACGGTTCAAAGCTGAAATACGACCAGTGAGTTTCTGAACCTCATTCTTCGTTTTCGGTGATGGCATTTCCTGGATGGCTCTAATTTGCTCTGGATTCGCCTCAATTCCCCGATGGGTCATCATGTACCCGAGGAACTTGCCAGATGATAACCCGAATGAACACTTAGCTGGATTAAGCTTCATCCGATAACGTCTTAAAATATCAAAAACCTGTTGCATGTCCTGTAGGTGCGAACTCTCCAGTTTCGATTTCACTACCATGTCATCAATATACACCTCCACAGTCTTGCCTATCAAGTCAACGAACATATTGTCTACAAAATGTTGATATGTAGCACCTGCATTTTTGAGCCCGAATGGCATCACAGTATAACAGTATGCTCCTTTGTCAGTTATGAAAGCAGTATGTTTCTGATCTTCCTCGAACATTGGTATTTGGTTGTATCCAGAATAACCATCCATGAATGACAGTGGCTTATATCCAGAAGTTGCATCAACCAGTTCATTAATTCTTGGTAGACGATACGGATCACTCGGACATGCTTTGTTTAAATCAGTAAAATCGATACAAACACGAATTTTACCATTCTTCTTCGGAACTGCCACAATGTTTGACAGCCATTGTGGATATTGCACAGGACGAATAAACCCTGCCTTTAACAGTTTCTCAACCTCGACCACTACTCCAGCCTTCTTTGTTGTTGACATATTCCTAGGCTTCTGACGAATTGGACGCGAACTTTCATTGATGTGTAGCTTGTGACAAGCCACACTGGGGTCTATTCCTGGCATTTCTGAAAAGTCCCAAGCGAAAACATCCACATTCGCTTTTAACAGTGCAATCAACTCATCTCGCTCAAGCTGGGGTAAATCTGCTCCCACGAACGTAGTTCTATGTTCCTCGTTCCCAATCTGCACCTCCACCAACTTCTCAATTGTTGGTGGGTCGGCAGCATCCTCTCTCTTATATGATTCAGTCGGGAGAGGTTGCTGTAATTGCTATTTGGTTTCTGTCTGCAAGATGTGATGACCAGTCACATCAGATTTTCTGTACTCCTCCATGGCGTTCTCATGACATTTGTGGGCCGCCATCTGGTCGCTTCGAACTTTAATAAATCCTTCAGGAACGACGAACTTCAGACATTGATGGTACGTCGACGTGACAGCTCCGATCGCATGTATCCAGTCACGTCCCAGAATTGCATTGTAAGGGGCTCGACATTCAAGTAGAAGAAAACTACTGACAACAGTTTTGGTTCCTACAGTCATAGGCAGTTTCACTTTGCCGATAGCTTTGGTGGTTTCTCCACTGAAACCAATCACAGGATTTTCATCCTCCTCGATCAAATCTTCAGACAAGTTCATGGCTGAGTAAGCACCTGATAATAAGACGCTCACTGAACTACCTGTGTCCACAAGAACTCGATGGACACGGAATATGCCAATCCAAGCAGTAATGACAACATCATCGTTGTGTGGGTAATAGACTCCATTTTGTCTTCATCTTTGAACTCGATTTTCGTGCATCCTACCTCCAGAGTTTCTGCTCCCTTTCCTTCAAGAAAGTTGACGTGGTTGAGAACATACCACTCTTTCAGCTGCATGAGCTTCGTTCTCGTCTCGTCCTTCGTAGCACGCCTGTTCATCGAATGAATCCTGGCATAACTGACATTGATGACATGATTTATGTTCAATGCTTGACGTACTGGCTCTCGTACGTTGTCCTTTTTCACGTACTCCTTTAATTTTCCGGCATCGATCATCTTTTGAACCTCAAACTTTAATGCCCTACAGTAGTCAATTGTGTGTCCATGATCCCTGTGATATTCGCAAAATTTACTCTTATCACGTCTGCCTTTATTCTCTTCTGGTAATGGCTGAGGGG
>JAJJMA010250238.1:0-14434 GCA_023529015.1 Papaver nudicaule
CACCGAAACCATAGGTATTGGTCATATTCTGGTTAGAAACGTCTTCCGAAGAGTCGAATTCTTCATCGAGGCACCGAAACCATAGGTATTGGTCATTTTCTGGTTAGAAACGTCTTCCGAAGAGTCGAATTCTTCATCGAAGCACCGAAACCATTGATATCTTGCTTAGTAACATCTTTTGGCTAGGCGGATTCTTCGTCGAAGCACCAAATGTATACGTATTGGTCATATCTTATGTGAAAACTACTTGTGATAAGTGGGATTCTTAGTTGAAATACCAAACCTAGTGATGTATTGCTTCATAAGGTCTTATGATGAGTCGAATTCTTTGTCTAAGCACCAAATGTATAGGTATTGATCATATTTTGGTTAAAAACTACTTGGGACAAGTTGGATTTTTCGATCGAAACACTAAACCGAATGTTCTTATTCATATTTTTGCATAAAAACGTCTTGTTATAAGTCGAATTCTTCTACTGGAGCACCAAATCTTTAGGTATCGTTTACACCAAACCAATTAATGTTTGCTAGATTATCACTAAATTGATCCCCTAAGTCGGATTCTTCATCGCATCGAAGGTTGATTAGAAAAAAAACGAAAACACGAGCTTGAGAAAGCACACAATCCGTATGACTATCCAAGCGATTCTCCACCGCTGATAAAGAGTTTAAGAGTGAATACCAGCCGTTCATCCATCCCCCAATCCGTATGAGCATTCAACTCATTCTCCACCGTTGATAATCCAGTCAACCCCCCAATCTCTCACCGTCCAACAGGATTTCAACTCTTATCCAAACACCACAAAAATTTCAACTCTATCCAGTCAAAAAACAAATCTCACAAACACCACAAAAATTTCCCCCCTTTCTCTGAAAACAAAAAACCCTACCTACCCAAAATTTCTCCCGCTCCGATTCCCTCCCAAAATTCAGAGAAGATGACAAATCTTTTCTCTCTTAAACTACCCAAACTTCAGAGATTCAAGAATCTCACAAATTTGGCTCCAAATTTCAGAGAAAAATGTCACCTCTAAATTTCGAAATCTACTCAAAATCCCCCCCCCAAATTAATCTAATCTCTCCTTTAAAACAGAGTTGTAACATCCCAAACTAGCTCTAGGGTTTTTATTTGGATTTTTGCTTTTTGATTTTTCTCGAGTTTGAAAAATCAACTATCAAAAATCAACTATCAAACCCTAAGCTAGAGTTGTTGAGCTTCAGATCTACAAACCCTAATCGAGTTTTTGCTTCAGATCTACAAACCCCCTAAGGTATTATTTCATTCTTTTTGATTTTCAGTTTGTTGTTAGAAATTAGGGTTTTATATTTGCTTTTTGGTTTTCAGAAATTAGGGTTCTACTAATATTTGTTTGTTGTTTGCAGGAATCTCTCAAGCTTTCAAAGGTAATAAACCAGTGATTTTTGTTTCATTTTTTTTGAATCGTTCTAAATTTTGTTTGAAATTAGGGTTTTGATTCCTTTTTTGTTTCATGTTTTCAGGGGAATCTGTCACTCTCAGTCTCAAGGTAATAAACCAGTCTCACTCTGGGGTTTTTGATTTTTATTTGATTTTTGTTTGTTTTTTTGTTTGATTTTTGTATGTTTTTTTGTTTGAATGATTTCTGATACTTTCTTTATTTCATGTTTGCAGGGGAATCTGTTAATCTCAAGGTAATAAACCAGTCTTTTGTGTTTTTGATTTTGTTTGATTTTTGTTTGAATGGTTTTTGATTTTCTGCTTTGTTTGGTGTTTGCAGGGGAATCTCAAAGTAAAGAATGGAAGCTGATGTAAGTAATACTCAACTGATTGAGTTTGTGTTTGTGTTTGAGTGTTTCAATGGAAGTTTCAATGGAGTGATGAAACTGATTTTTGGTCTTGTTTTGGTGCAGGTTCAATATCCTGGTTCTTCTCCTGGTTCTTCTCCTGGTCCTTCAGCTGAGCAACCTTTTGTTTGCTCACAACAAACAACTGGTTCTTCAACTGTTGAACCTGTAGTTGAGGAAAATATTGCACCTAAGTTGTTGGTAGAAGTGGATAAGTTTGGTTCTCGAATAGGTCCCAATGCAGACAAGATGGCAACTCGTATGGGTGATCTTGTCCGTACTTATTGCCCAATATCTGTTCCAGATTGGAGGCAAATGCCGGACAACTATGTAGAAGATGTGTGGAATGCTTTGATGGTAATATTCTGCTCTAATTCAGTTTTTGCTTCTATTTGATATTCGATTTTTGAATGTAAAATAGATTGCTGTATGATTATTGACATTCAGAACTTGTTTGTTGCAGCTTGAGTTTGAGTTCCTTTTTCCAAGTGAACTCATGAAGCCTGTGGTAGTGAGTGAATTTGCGCCAAAGCTTCGAAACTTCAAAACTACCCTAAGACAACACCTCAAAGGAAAGAACACACTGGAAGAGATGTTGGCTGCACGCCCTGCTTATTATCACAAAGAGGAATGGTGGAAAGGGTTTGTGATGAATGAAATGAAAAATGGTGCCGCAGAAAGACGTGCAAAAGCCAAGTTGAGTGCACTAAAGAGAATTAGGAAACACAAGTCTGGTCGCCAAACTTATGCAAACAAAGTGCATAAGATGGTAAGTACTGTTCTGTTAATACATTATGCAATCTGTAAAACCCTACAAAGTTGGAATGTAGTGCTTCTTAAACTGGTCACCTACTCACATGTATTGCTTGTCTATTGTATCTTCAGGCTCAAGCTGATGGGTTCAAAGCTACTACTGATCTGGGTGATCAAAGTGCTGAGGTTTTGACTGGTTACCCCTCCCATCTCACCAAGAAGCAGGCGCTGCGTGTCAGCCTTGCCATAGCAGTCATGGCTGCCCAAGCAACAACAACAGCAACAGCAACACCAACAACACCACCAACACCAACACAGGACAACCAACATAATTTAATGGTGCAAAGCCAATTAGTTTCTCAGATGGTGTTACAATCCCTTCAACCCATGCTACAAAAATTCCTCTCCAACAACAGCAGCAACAGCAGCAACAGCAACACCAGCAACAGCAATGAAACTGCTTCAGCTGACAGAATTCCAGTGGTCCCAGGAATTATTGGTTTTGAGGATCCCAATAGTGACTGTCAAATGGTGCACCTCTTCAATCGAAAGAGAAAAACTGTGGCTACAGGGGTTGTCATTTATGGTAAAGAAGGAGAGTTCTGCCACAACCTTAAACTCTACCAAGATGAGCGAAAGATTCGAGTTGAAGAAGTTTTTGACCCAAACTGCCCTATACCTGACCGTCCTCAAGGTGATGATAAAAATTTTCTTGGGGATCTTCAGCTAGGTGAATGGGTTGTTTGGCCAGTGTCGCGCATGGAGTTCCTGCCCCCTTTGGTTGATTAGGTACTTCTGCTTATAATACTCTTTTGTGCAGCAGCTTAGGTAGTCTGTTTGCTTAGATATACTCTTTTGTGCAGCAGCTTAGGTAGTCTGCTTGCTCTTTTGTGCAGCAGCTTAGGTAGTCTGCTTGCGTATACAAGTATAAAGTATACTTTTTGTGAATGTAAATGGAATCAAATGAGAAATGTAAATGGTTTTGAACCAGACTTTTTGTGAATGAAAATTGCATATATTGAAATGAAAATTGCACATTTTGTTATTTGAATTTCCAGGTGACCAGAATCTGGCACCTTCAGGTGACCGGAATCTGACACCCTCCGGTAACCGGAATCTGACACCCTCCGGTTACCGGACTGACATCCGGTAACAGAACTGACATAAATCCCGGTGACAGATGTCATCTTTGTGTTGGACAGCTCGGAGACACGTGTCTTCCGTTCAATGGTCTGCACTACGACACGTGACATCCATTAATTGGTTTCCACGATGACACGTGCCTTCCAATTATTGGATAGCTCGGAGACACGTGTCGTACAGCAGTTGGCCAATTGTCTGCCACATGTCATCCATTCATTAGTTCGCAGGTTGCCACGTGTTTATCATTTATTGGCCAGATTTTTGACACGTGTAGACCATTTATTGGATAGCTTCCTGATACGTATCGTCTATTGGTTGGCCAGCTCTCTGACACGTGTCATCCTTTTATTGGTTTTTAGACAGACACGTGTCGTCAATTTATTTGTCAGCTTTCTGACACATGTCGTCCATTTGTTGAATATCTCTCTGACACGTGTCGTTAATTGGTTGGTTCAGCTCTTTGACACCTGTCGTGCATTGTTGGCAGGCGGTGCCACGTATGTCGCCAGCTCGGTGCCACATGTCGTTTCAGGGTAATTTAAAAGATGTGTTGCTGAATTAAAGCAGCACTTATTTGTGTTGTTTTAATTAATTAAAACAACACAAATAGAGTGCTGCAAACACCCCCAGCACATTTGCAACATAGGATTCTTAACACTGTATTTGTGTTGCAATAAATCAGCCTGAATTTTTAGCAGCACTTATAGTATGTTGGTAAACCCCCCAAATGGTGTAGTGGATTGGGCTGGAAATCCAGATACATTGCGCTCTACTGCCGGAAGTTGTGTGTTCTTTGGAAATCATTTAATTTCTTGGTCGTTGAAAAAGCAACCAACTGTTTCGAGATCCAGCACCGAAGCCGAATACAGGGTCCTTGCTCTCAATACTGCTGAAATTACTTGGATTCAATATCTTCTACAAGATCTGGCCGTTGTCACAACAACATCTCCATTACTTTACTGTGATAATGTAAGTGCAACTTATCTAGCATTGAATCCTGTTCTTCATTCTCGAGCAAAGCATATCCACATTGATTACCATTTCGTGCGCGAAAGAGTAGCTCGAGGTTCACTACGTGTGCTCTATATTTCTGGTCAACATCAGTTAGCTGACATCCTTACCAAAGGTCTCGCCAAAGCTCGTCATAAGTATTTGTGTTCCAAGCTTTCACTTTTGGATCCTCCACGCTCAGCTTGACGCGGGGGTGTAAAGGGACGTATCACATGAAGATTTTGAATATATTTTCTATGAATAGAGATTGTTGTATATATGGTAGGATATATTGTGATAGCTGTATTCATGGATCTAAATTGATCCTTCTTAACTGTAATCACCGGTAATCACTACCTGTAATCACTCTTGAATGTAATATAAAAGTCTAACTCAACCCTTGAGAGGGTAAGAGAGAATCAAAACCTTTTACAAACAAGCCCTAGATATGAGAAATCTCACTGAATTTATCAAGCCTGTAAAGTACCATCAGGGGGTTGGTGGGTTGTTTTTAGTGTTATTGTCTATTATACCCTTAGAACTTGGTAAGATTGGAAAGTCACATCGGGGTTGTTTTAGTCATAAGTTTTTGTTACGGAAAAAGTGGTTTCTTCTAATGCTAGCTGTAAGTTGTTTGTTCCCATGGCGGCATAATTAGTGTTGGGCGGCTCAACTTGAGGCGGAAGGATTTGAGGATGATGATGATTGAAAAATAAAATTAGTTGTAAAACCATACATTATTTCCCATTCACTATCTTGTTAGTAGTTGGAGTATTGGTAGGAGAACTCTGCCAAGCAATGCGACCACTTCTATTAACAATGACTAGTTTGCCAAGCGATTCGACCATCTCCGTCGATAAAAGTAACACCATGTTTGTTTTCGACTGACGCGGCCACTGACTCGTCCCGAGTCAGATGTGAGACCGTTTGTTTTTTCAGTTTTACAATCACCGACTCGCTCACTGACTCGGGCAGTCCCACTGACTCGGATCCGATAGAGTCAGTGATTCAAATTTCACTGATTCGGTGGACTCTCCACTGACTCGTGCAAATTCTCAAAAATGTCCTCGAATCCTTAAAAAGAAAAATTCGAATTCATTTTCTCTTCCTTCCATTTTCGTTGTGTTTCAAAAGAGAAACCTAAAAACCAAACCATGGATCTCCCTCATCTAGGGTTCGATTAATGAATCTCTCAACTGATCTCCTTAATCTGGGTTTCATTAATCATCTATGTCTCTCAACCGAACCGCATCATTTCTTTCTATATCTCTCAATTGCATGGTGTTTTTCTGGATTTAGGGTTCATCTACTCAGGTATACTTGTCTGTAATTTAATTTATGTTGTATGATAGGTGATTTGGATCAAAACCCATGTTTGTTTTCTTGTTTTAGTGGAATTATTCATGAGGAATTTCCTGTTTTAGGTTTTTTTTTTGTATAGATGTAGTTGCTCACAAGGTGTTCGATGAAATTTGCGTTAAGCCATCTGCTGTAATATTGATGTTTGCGTTAATTTATTTGTTTTGGGTCTGTCTCTATGTTGATTCATGAACTAGAATTCATACTTTTGAAATTTCAGAATTCATGTGTAGTGTGTACCCTAAAGAAGTTTGATATTAGTATAGAAATGAGCAAAGGGAGTAGCTGAAGAGGGTTTGTTTTGAAATCGAAATGAGTATCTGAATCATCTTTGCCTCTTTGGTTACCTATGGTCCCTGCAAAGTAGACAATTTCTGTTAATGATTCTGACTGTGGTCTTATAGTACCTTCAAAGTTTTTTCTTAATTTTATTTGGTTGACTTCTCAATCATGTAGTAGCGTCTAATTTTTCCATCACATTGCCCTATGATAGTCTTGAAGACTTCGACCACACCTTAAGAGTTTTCTGGGTCATGACTGCCTGCCCTGTTTACATACACATACAAGCGTTTCAGTCTGACTAGCTTTATCTTTTTTAATGTTTCAGACCGGTGGATATCAATACGACTCATTCAAGCTGCAGTGACTTGTAAAACCACCAAGTTACGTCACATTTTTATTATTGAAAATAACTAGAGGTATATTTTACATTTTGGGATGGTTGTGTCTATACTCAGTCGATATTAATGTGCAGTTAATAGTTTTGCTTCATTGATATTGTGACACTGATTATGATTACTGTGACACTGGTTAGACGATACTATGTATGGAGTGTTGTCTGTTTTTTTATGGAATACAGAGGGTTTAAAACCATCTGTTGTTTTGCAATGTTTTCTTATTAAGAAAAGTCTAAACTTTCTAAATTCATCCGTATGTCTCTGTGAATTTTTTGCTATGGAAGTCGATATGGTTTAAGTGATTGGTGGTTTTCGTATGGGATACTGTTTATGAAAGTCCCATTGATGACATATCATAATGTTCTACTGGTCGAGCGATGTTATTCCGAATGACTTGTCAAATGCTCGAAGTGTTTATAGGAGGAGCAACAACAATATTTATATACTGAGCATGTGTCTTTGAGTTCCACCTTTTGAAAATAGAAGTTCAATAACCCGTAAAATACAGTACTTATTGTTAGATACAACTTGATGTCGTAGTAGAATTTTTAGACGATTCAGATCTGTATATCAGACCTGTCTTTGGTGACATGACTGCTTGTTGATTTTATTAGGTTATGACATGATTTAGCCAACCATCTAAAGGACCCACTTTTGGGAAGAAAGGAGGTGCAGCAGGTGGTGATTATAGTCAAGTGATCCTCATGGATGAGTTTAATTTGCACATGACTGTTGATATTCAGGAAATTGCTGCTGCAAACTATCTCCTAGCTGCTGCCGTTGACAGTCAACCCTATGAATCAAGTCAATCAGACAAGGATTCCATTTCAGATTTTACTCTCAAGGATTCCAATCTTGAAATCAATCTATGATGGGTGTTGTAAAATTTGTCATATTTTGGTTTTAACAGTTGTATTATTTATGGTTTTCATTTTAAAGGCAGTAATGAAGGTAAAGAAAAGAATACAAGTCAACCCAATGTACACAAGGGCATTTTCTGTCCATAAAAAATCAGTCAGTTGAGTCAGATCTGACTCAGAAAACAAACGCATTTTCCAAGTCAGATCTGAATGAGTCAGATCCAGTCGAGTTAGTGAAGTTGAGTTAGATTCAGTTGAGTCAGACTCAGTCGAGTCAGTTCCAGTTAAAAAAAACAAACATGGTGTAAGACTTTAGACCTCATGGACGTACCTTGGCCAACGTATTGGATTGGGAATCAAATGAGCACATAGAAGAACCATATTAGGTCCTCTTTATGGGCCGGGCTTTAGTTACGTTGTACATTGGACCTGCTTCTGAGTTAGGCCTTTTGCTATGGTTCATATCTAACCGTTCATTTCCTAAAACCCTAGAAACATTGTAAGCCGTTGGACTCTCTAGTTTTTCCTCGTAAAGTTTCCTCTAGTGTAGGTGCTTGTTTGATTCTGATATTAAGCGCTGTTTAATTGTACTTTTTGTTTCCTCATGGTCATGTCATATCTTAGTCCCAAGTATCTTCTAGTTTGGGACCAAACAAGGACCAGGCTTATTCTTACATGAAAGTACTTAACAACGATCGGATAGGTTCCTATGAAGGCCTTATAACTTGCTCTGAAGGTCTTATAAATTGCTCTGTAGGCCTTATAAATTGCTATGGAGGCCTTATAACTTGCTCTGTAGGCCTTATAAATTGCTATGGACTAGTTCAAGAATAAAGATATCTAGGGTACATAATGCTTCAATCAACAGACCAAAATTGCAAAATCTAAGAAATTATAATTGATCATATTTGGACTGCAATTCCATTTCACCATTTAGCTTTGCAACTTCAGCAAGATAGATTACCCAAGATCTACTAATCCAATATATAAGTGTTTCACACCTAACACTGTCAATCTACCTTCTCAGTTCGTTTCATGAGCATACACACCCCCTTGCCTTTGTGAGTGTCATGAAAGTAATTACGGATCTGATTTCAAGAATCCCATTCTTGGTTCATGGTTTTGACTTCATTAATTTAAGTAAGCTCATGAAGTGAAGAAATGAAATGCCCTTCATTACTGTAGTAAATAACTTCATAGAAATCTAAATAAAAATTACAGGACTCTAATTCTACCACGGAAATTCCCATGCTTTTTCATTTTTCAACCAGAGTAACCCCAAGTCACCGAAAACATGTTCTTAACATAATTATCAGCTTAAACATGTTCTTAACATAATTATCAGCTTATAATTTACAGAAACAGACTAATGCAAGAAAAAGATAAGGTGCAACTTACATTAGTAACAAATATAAAGACATTCATTTATCAAAAAGGGTACAACTCATCTAAAACAGTCTAAATGTTTCTATCAACATACCAAAATCACAAAATATATGAATCAAAGAAGTAAAATTGATCACATTCAGACGGAATTCACCATCTAGCTTTGCAACTCAAATTCATCTAATCCAACATATAAGTGTTTGACACCGAACAGATCAGGTTAAATTCCTTTCTCGGTTCATTTCTTGTAACATTTGAAGAAAAATACTTTAAAGTTGGATTTATTATCAAATCCTACATAAAGAACCCGAAATACTCCGGTATAGAGAGGAAATATCATAACACTATGATTTAATAAGCAGGAGCAAACCAGGGTTGGAATTGAGTTTGATCTTCTACTTCATACATAAAGAATCCATCCGCGGCGGCAGAAGCAAAAAATGTTTGCAATTTTTTTTTTTAGAAATGGTAAGGATATATTGAAAAAAAAAAAATATGTACAAATTTACAAGAGTGGTCACCAGACCTTCATAGAACTTAGAAAAGGAGAGTTACAGATTAGTTATAATCTCCCATTGAAATAATAGCTGATTTGTAGTGTAATGATCAAAAATTTTCTGTTGTGAGCACCATAAGATGATATTGTGCTTAACAGCTACCCTAAAATGTTTGCAATGGAGAGGAGATGAGAAACATGAAGAGAATATTTATAAGGATATCCTATAAAGATATCATCCAACGGCTGAAAATAGTAGGGTTTTATTGAATGGGTGGTTGAAGAACTTCAAGCCACGGCAGATCCGGTATAACCAAAACCCGAGTCCGCAAGGATGTAGACAGATGAAGGTGGAATAAGTCTGGACCGAAATTCAAGCCCATAATAAGTTTGCCTGTAGTGTGAAACCGGAAGGCGGAGACATATCGGGTTAGCGAGGTAAAAAGATTAAGATTCTACAAATTGTGACTATGATTTTCTATTAATATATAGAGTTTATTAATATTTATAGAGTATTAATATATAGAGGTTCTACTGTACCAACCTAGTATACACTAGATTTATTGATTAGGTTTGGATGGTGCCATCTTTTATTAAATCCAGAGAACCTCAACATTATTATATGTGACTCAAAACAAGAATTTACAAATTTCGGAAACGAAATTCAGTTGCAATCCACCGCAAACCACCGCAGGTATTTCCCATTTATGTAATTGCACCATCGCAAGCTGTCGTTGGTATTCTTTAGGAAGGCCAAAGTTACCAAACAAAACCTGTTAACAGCAGTAAGTTATTATTTGTGATGGAGGGGGGAAAGGATATAGCAATCATTTTGCTGTGTTAAGGTTCAATAAAATAAATAATGAAGTTGTTGTTAACAAGATATGTAATGGTTTACAAGAAAATAAATAATGGCAAGCCCAAATTCTTTTAATTACTTTCCGTGTTTTATTTTGATATTTAGTCTAATTATTTCTTAATCTCTTCTAATCTACATCTAAATGCAAAGAATCTTTCGATGTTAATCAAGTGAATTTGCAACTAAAAAGCAAAGAAATGTGAAGAAGTTTTTTTCTCTCAAAAGAATTTAAGATAAACAAGATGCCAGTAACGGCGATTTTTATTCAAATGTTAAAGTTTATTCTATTAGTTGAAAATAATTTTGAAAATTAGACTTTCATAATCTAGATAAAGACTTCATCTACATTGTCTAACTGCCTATATAGCGGGTTAGACAACCCACTTGCTTGTTAAGCAGTCCCACCACAGGGGTTAAATACCGGCATAATTTGCCAATTTGTTCGAATTAAGTTTGGTGGAAAATAGAAAAAATGTGTGGGTGAATAGCGCAACCAAAGACGTGAAGATGACTTATCCACATTAATTTATAGAAGTTGCCAATTCACACTTTCTAAATTATAAGACATGATTTGACTTCTTTTATCATGTTAATTATACTAATAGATTTTCGCGTCTTTTTGATGGGTCTTCACTCTTCTTCTTCTTCCAACCTATATAAGAATCTTTTTCTACTCCATTATCTCTGTCATGTATAAAAAGCTTCCAAATATCAACTAAATTGTAGTTAATCCATGCATTTACACAAAACTGGAATAAAAATAAAAATGAGACGTTGGTGGAAAACGAACAAAATAATATACAACAGAAGACATTCTTGTTAAAGAAAAAGATCTCTAGTGGCTTAGTCTCTTGATTGATTAGACCAGTGAAGGAATCAAATGATGGTTATTAGGGAGGATTATATTGTCTTGCGTCTGGCGGCCAAACACCACCATTTAATACAACCAATGTATCTTTTACTTCACGCATTTGCCTCTCCGACCAAGAAAATCTGAAAACCCAAAAGTTTATCAATGTAATTTTTCTATTTATTCACTTCTTGACTCTCTTGTATAGTGAAACCCGTAACCCAAGAGTCCCTCGAGCCGCTTCAATTGAGGTTTTGGATTCTTTCTCATATCTTCATGCTTTAGAAACAACAGTTTATGAGAAACCTTTAATCTCTCTTTCGGATATCCGAGTACATGGTCTCAAAATGGACCGAAAGGTGACTCCCTACTCGAAAATGCCACATAAAAAATGAAGTTGTCCTGAGGATTTTTACAAAAATACATAATCTTGCAAAAGACTGGGCTTTAGAAGTGTCGTAGTGAAAGGCCCGCTTGAAACCACCTATTTTCCGAACGTTATGAAGTCCCAGTAGCAGACTGAAGTTCAGTTCATACTATCTTTCTGAGAGCAGAAAAAAAGAAAGAAAGAAAGAAAAGAAAGAAAGGAAGGATGAATTCTGGGCATCAGAAATTGTTGCTGCTTACAAAGGTATTCTCTTCCAATTCATATCATTCTTTGAGAAATTATTGTAATGGTTCAGGTTATAACATATCACAACTTGAGCGTTTTGTGAGGGATGAGTGTAAATCTGGAAGAATTAAGAAACTTGAGGATGGTTTGAAACACTTCGATCAGTTGATTCTGGAAAGGCCTTTGCCATCTAACTTTACATTCTGTCAAGTTTTGGGATCATTAGCCAAAATCAGGTGTTATTCAGATGTCATTTTGTTGTATAAGAAGATGAATTTTGTTGGAGTAGAACCCGATATATATACTTACAGCATTTTGATTAATTGCTGTTGTCAATTGGGAAAACTAGATCATGGGTTTTGTTTGCTTGGAGAGGTGATTAAGAGAGGTCATCATCCTAATATAGTTACATTTACTTCACTTATTAATGGGTTGTGTCGACAAGGCAAGATTGATTCTGCATTCCAAGTGTTTGAGAAAATGACTCACACGGGTATTCAACCTAATGCCTATACATGTAATACTCTTGTACATGGGTTTTGTAAAGCTGCTCAAGTGGGTCGTGCTCTTCAGTTAAAAAACAAGATGGCAAGGAAATGGAATTGCAGACCTAATGTTGTTTCATATAATATGATCATAGATACACTGTGCAAAGGAGGTTTGGTTGATGAAGCTTTGTTTCTCTTCTCCGAAATGCAAAGAGATTTTAATGTTGTACCCGATGTGGTTGTTTACACTTCTGTAATCGATGGGCTTTGCAATTCAGGACGGTTGAATGAGGCAAAGAGATTATTTAAGGAGATGGTTAGTGGAGGAATCTCAGCAGACGTAAGAACCTATAATTGTATGATTCACGGTCATTTGTTACATGGTCAATCGGAAGAAGCAAGAAAATACGTTGACGAAATGATGGATCAAGGAATTTCACCCAATGCAGTAACCTTTAATATATTAATAGATTCACACTGCAAAGATGGGATGACTGAAGATGCTTGGCGACTATTTAAACTGATGGACGAGATAAGTATACAACCTAACCGGATTACTTATGGTTCAATGATGGATGGTCTGTGTTTGGCAGGTCGCTATCAAGATGCGGTGAAACTGTTTAACTCAATGGTGGATAGGGGCATTCAACCGGATGTTATCAGTTGTAATATTTTAATCGATGGGTATTGCAAGAATCGTAAGTTGGATGAAGCCATGCAGCTATTCAAGAAACTGAAACAAAGTGCATTGCAACCCACGACAGTTACCTGTAGTATACTATTAAGGGGACTATACAGGGATGGAAGAGTGAAGACTGCTCAGAAGTTTCTTAATGAGATGCAATCTTATGGTCTTTCTCCAAATGAAGTTACATACCGTACTGTTTTGGATGGTCTCTGCAAGAATGGAAAAATGGAAGAGGCAACAAAATTGTTTGAATCTATGCGGGGTACAGGTATCTCACATAACATTGACATGTACACCATTCTTATTACTGGTTTTTGTCTGGCCGGCAGGCTAGCAGATGCAAGAAAGTTGTTTAATGAGATTCCGGAAAAAGGATTAGTTCCTAATGTTGTAACATATAACACAATGCTGGTTGGCCTCTTTAATAGGAAGATGTTACTGGAGGCAAACAAACTGATCATTGAAATGGGAGAGAAAGGTTGTTTACCAGATTCCAGAACCTACGATATCATCATTAAGGGTTTTTTGTTAGGGAAGGAATCTGGTAAGGCAGTGCAATATCTTCTCAAGATGCAAGAAAGAAAACTAGCACACAGTGATTCTGTTATCTCGTCGTTAATTAACACTCTCTCAGCAAATCAGCTAAAGGATCTATAGTGATTTTTGCGAAACCTTGTATTTGCCAAGGTAACAGCAAAAACTGAGTCTCTATCCAGTTTCAACATATTTTGATGAATATGTCGTTTCTTTACTCGTGTCTCTTTTGTGCAGCTTCGTAGCTGACTGCTGATATTTTTTTTCTTTAGTTTTTTTTTTCTTCTAAATTTCTCTTCTTTAGCACTGGTACTTGTAGAGTTTCATGATAACAATTCATAAATTTTAAACTTGTTCTGAAAACTGTTAGGTCGCATATGCATGGTTCCGGGATGCTGCAATTGGAGATGTAGCTATTACATAATGTAATGGG
The DNA here is from genome assembly GCA_023529015.1 of Papaver nudicaule. NCBI lineage: Eukaryota > Viridiplantae > Streptophyta > Magnoliopsida > Ranunculales > Papaveraceae > Papaver > Papaver nudicaule. The sequence continues at coordinate 13,954 of JAJJMA010250238.1, forward strand.
GATTTCTTTCTGACGAGGACAAGGAAGCTTGACAGGTACACAGATTTTGTTACATTTAACCAGTCTGTATTGTAAATGTGCCCCACTGTTGTAGCCTCCATACGATATGATCAGGGGACTGAGAATGGGTGTACTTGCATATTTCATCACTAGACTTCATGTTGCTATTAACATGGAGTCAAATTGTATCACTGATTGCTTAAATTTCTTAAATGTTTGCTGGAATTTCTTAAATATGCAAGGTTGAGTCTGTGCATTGGTTAGACCAGTCAAGTAGTCACATAAAGGCTAGATTGGATAAGTTGGCCAAACAGATTAGACCACTATTTTGTACTATAAAGGTACTATTTTTTACTGCCCCCATTTGCCTCCCCAGCCAAAACTTCTGAAAACCGCATAAATGTAATTTTTCTAGCAGTGGTGATAGACTCACAAACAAAGTCACTGACTTTTTGATCAACTTAAGTGGTGCCTGATCATT